>JAHBMJ010003590.1:1040-43989 GCA_018398765.1 Chromera velia | reverse complement strand
GGGGGGGGGGGGGGGGGGCGCCGGGGCGGAAGTTGCCGCGGAACCCCCCAAAAGCCCGAGGGGCAACACTTTTACAGTCGCCGGCCTTAGTACGCCGGCCCCCCTTTGAGGCTGTTTTAATCAAAATCGCTGCTTTGCACTACTTTGTACGAGCCATAGATGACCGGAAAAACCTTGGTCTCCATTGTAGACTCCACATTACTCCACATCATCTTACAATAGACTTACATTGAATAATTGAAATTTAGTAAAATTTGGAGAATTTTTTTTTGGTTTAATTTATTATTGTGACTCAAAAGATTTTGTGATGTCCCAACGTGGGGCGCCAGGGCCTTCGGGCTAGAGTTTTAATATTGTTTTATATCATGCTGTCAGAATTCAAACTTGAAGCCTGTCTTAAAGTGAACTTTTTATAACTTTTTGATCACTTTTCTAGTTTCTATTCTTATCCTAGCAGCTAGGACCTAGCTTACTGTGAGCTATCGTTGTGCTGCGCCGATGATATGGTTGCCGCGCCGATCGAATTAGATCAAATAAAAAAAATGTATTCCATATCACATATACAATGCATACCTATAAATTTATGCGACATTTCTACAACTAATACCTATAATTTCCAAATTAAAAAATGTTTTAACAAATAGTTTTAAATAATTGATTATAGTTCAAAAATTTGCTTTCTCCGCTATATTTTTTCTAGGACTCTAAGTTTTTCATGTGCTTTATTATTTTTTTATATATTCTTATTTATATTTGTCCCTAGATTTATCGATCTATTGAATAGATGATTTTTTTTCACGAGTAACCCTACTAGACAAGTTTTGAGAGGAAACGCATCAATTGACATGCAACTCTACTAGATTGGACTTTCATTGACTTGATTTGAAGTTAATCAGCTAGCTGTTTCATCAATCGACATCACTGTCACCTTCAGACTCAGAAGGAGGCCCGTCCAGGTCTATCGATGTGCACAGGGAGATCGCGAGGGTCAAACGCTCCTTCAAAATCTGCAGATCCAGGGAAAAGATACGTACAAAACATACACACATACATGTCGACACACACACACACACACACACACACACACACAGAGAGAGAGAGAGAGAGAGAGAGAGAGAGAGCTCACAGTCTGAGCCTCAGACGGCAACAAGCAAGTTGCGTCAACCTTCGCCCTGAAGCAAACCAGAGAAAGAACGTGACACAGGTGCGAAAACATAATAAAAATCAAAGGCGGCAGTATTTGGCCCGAACAATAACGGACAGACTTTTATTCCTGGGCATGATCCAACTGAAATGGAGATCCCATCTTGCCATCTGACTGCCTTTCACTGACCTTTTTTGAGGAGTATAGCGGCAGCCTGAGAGAGAAGAAACAAGTCGACGCAGAGGGAAGCCGGTCATCCACGGTTTGGCCCCTCACTTGCATTCCCATCTCAAGGACATCCTCTGAGAAGGACTCCAAGGCGTCAGAGTCCCTGCATGTATGCAGCCAATCACAAAAAAACACAAATCAAGACACTTACGCAAAGACCCACTCAAGCCTGCTTCACCCTTTCTACGAACGCACGTTTCTCTCAATGGCGACATGAGCAATGCTTCTTTTTTTTTTTGCACAAGAACCGACTCCCCTCTCACGCAAACCGACCTCAGCAGCAGCAGTTCGAAGTGACGCTTCCTGTCCCCGGTCGTCTCTCCAGGCTCGTTCCCTCCCTCTGCCCTCTCTGACGCTCCAGGAGCCCCCGCCTTCAGGAGAGTCCAGGAGACGGGCAGCCGGGCCCTCCCGCAGACGAACCGAAGGAAGTTCTGTCTGTCCTCCAGACTCATCTCTCTCAGCACCTCCCAGAACCACTTCAGGACCTTCTTGCAACGGCCAGACGGACCCTCCGCTCGGATCTTCGTGTGCGCCTGCAACGATACACAGGCCAAAATGGAGCCGTGAAGAAACCGGAGAGCAAAAATCGAACGACATCTGAAATGCGAACAGGAGGGAAGAAGCTCTCGCTGAATTCATTGCAAAGAGAGGAGAAACGGGCCACAATAAATGAAATAGACACGAGCGAGGAACAAAGCAGGCAGACCGACCTTGAGGATGTCAACGTCGATCTCCCTATCGCCACACGCGAGCCTCTCAAGGTCAGACCCCGACAGCGCGGCAGTCACCAGGGGGACTGGGAGGAGCTGTGCAAGCCCCGCCGCCACCAGCCGCGCCGCCACCCTCCCCTCCAAGGCCTTGAGGGCAGAGGTCAGGAGGATCCAGACCCTCAAGTGGGCTTCTCGAGGCTCTACAGCTGCAGGAGGGAGGGATAAAGTGAGAGAAGAGAAGAAATGGTTAAGACGTAACACAGGAAAGAGGGGTCGGCAAACAGGGGGCATGTTCAGGGGAAGGGGATTTCGGTGGCACTGAGCAAGAAAGGGCAAGAGAGAGAAATTGAAGGAATAAGCACCCCGGGAGTCTTCAAGCCCCTGAAGAAAACACAGTTCCTGCCATTCGTCTCAAAGCGTCCTTTTCCACCCGTGTGAACTTTTGTCTCATTGCAGAGGCACACCGAAGGCACGCGTCTCCTTCCCCGCCAGTGCACTCACCTCTCTTTGAGCCTTCGAGAAAGAGCTCGACCTGCAGTGAGTTCAGTTGGTCGTCACATGCGGAGGCAGTAAAGAGAAACAGTCATTCTATTGCCACACAAAGTTAAAATTGAAACAGCAGAAAGGGACAATGCGGATGTGGACAGCTGGGATTGGCGTTTGATGTCAAAAAATGGTCCTTTTTATAAGTGTTTGCGGTTTCTGCCTTTCGCCTCTCTGTGGCACTTGAATGCCTTGCCAGATGGATGGGGACTTGTTGTCGCATGGGACAACACAACAAGGGAAAACGCAGTCTGAAATTACGGCGACACTGATTGGGCTCTGCATAAAAGGTAAGCTTTCAAGTCTCTGATTTGTCTGATTAGGAGTTGTGGTCTGTGTGTCCACCTGACTGACTGACCACTCTTCCTGATGCGTCTGGAGAGGTGAAGTTGAGGTCCCCCCATCTCTCGTCCTCTTCTTCCGCAGCTGTCGGAAACAGAGGAGGGGGCTTTGATCCATCTTCTTCCCCTTCCTTTGACGCCTCTGCCAGCACTCCTCCCGTCGGGCTCTTCCCTTCCCCGCCTTCCTCCGGTCTTCTTCCTGCAGCGTCTCCGTCCTCTTCCTCAGCCGTCTCCTCTCTTCCGGTCTCCCCACCGCCTCTCTTCTCCTTGGAGGCGCTGCCACTTGCTCCGCCGTCTCCCTTTGCCGAGGAGGGGGCAGTGACTTTCTGCAATCTCTTTGCGATAGCCGCAAGAAGAAAACCCCAGAGAGTATCGACGGACTGGGCGTCTAAGGTTGTGACCTGCAGAGAAAGAAAGGAGAAGAACAAAATATCATACATTCACAGAAGAAAGAAGAAAAGCACGGTGCTGAGAGATTCAAGGTCGGCACGGTTCTTCCCGCAACACACTCTCTCTTCTTTCACTCCTGTCTTCCCTCCTTGTCTGCCACCCCCCCGTCTCTGCCCATCTACCGACCGTCTCTCCAGCAAGAGTCTTCCAGATGGCCCTGCACGCACAAAGAAGCCAATGGAGGGAGGGAAGAGAGGCGATTGAACAGAAAAAAAGTCCACAGTTAACAGATGTACACACAAGCCCCCAGCCCTCTTGCACACATCTGAGAAGCGAGCATGATGGATGTCCCCTGCCCCATTCGCTCTTACGGTCGACACCCCTTTTCTTCCTCCCAAAGTGTCATGCCTTCATGCACATGCACAGTCCAGTCTCTGTATTCATCGATTCGCGTGCTCATTCATCAAGAAAAAGAAGTCAAATGGAGCCATTCTGCAAAACTGCACGACCTCCAGAAGCTCACTCTTGCGGAAAGATTGTGACTCAAAAGGTGCCCCATGATAGCGGGAAGGAAAGAGAAAGAAGTCCACATGGCTTCGATGCTTCCGAATACTCGCTAAAAAGCGTCCCCAAATTTTCTACAAATGCTGACCTGGCAAAGTTGACGTTCATGGGGTGTCTGGTCACCGTCGACGCTCCCAGGAGCTGCCCCAACGCAAAGAGCATCTCTGCGGCCTTCTGTTGGAGTCTGCGTCTCCTCCCGTCACTACCAGGTCCCATGCCCCCCTCTCCCTTGTCTCCCCCCTGAATTCCCTCCAGTCTCCGTCTGACGGTGTCTGTGGCGTACCACCTCGACAGCGCATGTTTGCCGTCTGCAGAACCGGACGATGAACCCTCGACCAGAAAGAAGGGGGGACGTGCGAAGACCTGTGCTGTCATGACGGCTGCCGCTTCCTCCAAAGAGAACTGAAGTTCGGAAATTTTTGTGAGAAGCCGAGAGTTCAGACGATCCACATCAACAGATGCACTGCCGGAACTCTCCACGGGGGGATGGAGTCTCTCAGGAGGAGCTGCTTCGGGAACAACGGCAGAAGAGGAGGAAGAAGAAGAAGAGGGTGATGCCTCATCTTGGGGGAGTGGAGAGGGGCATGAATTCCGCCCTCCATCTCCCTCCAGCATCTCTTGCCCTTCCCTCTCACAATCAGACCAGTCCAATCTCTCTGCAATGAACACAGGCATCTCCTGAACCTCTCCTGCCCCCCCCCCATCAACAGATGAGGAGGGCACTCCCGTAGAATAACCGGAGCCCCGCAGAACCTCCTCCACGGCTGCGTTCACCACCGCCATCTCCCGATCGAACCCGACGGAGTGCCGGGCGTTCGGACAAGCGTGGAACAGGGGAAGTCGGTCAATGTCATCGCACACTTGACTGCAGTCATCAGAACAGAACAGAAAAGAACACAAAAGAAAAGAAAAGAAAAGAAAAGAAAAGGAACAGGGGAAGTCGGTCGATGTCATCGCACACCTGACTGCAGTCATCAGAACAGAAAAGAAAAGAAAAAAAAAGAAAAGAAAAGGAAGAAAACAGAAGGGAATTACGGCTGAAACAAAGAGCACAGACTGAAGTGTCAAGGAAGACGTGAAGTCCTCTCTTCATTCTTTTTCACCAGGAGCACTGCACATAGCAAAGAGATTCCTGCGCCTTCTCACCTTCTTGTGCAGTAAACTTTGACACCCCACGCAGCATAAACCATACCGCAGGGCGGCACAACGTTCTCAAGTCACTTACTCACAGTAGCATCCCTCCCTTCCTCACACCACACCCACCTGAGAACCTCCCCATAAGGCCCGCCCAGATCCTGGGCGCCCTCCCCGACGAGGCGCACGGAGAACGCACGGTCGTGTCCCATGATCTGCTGGGCGTCTCTGACCGTGCACAGCTGCTCTGCCAACTGCCCCCAGCTACTCTGCAGACGCACAGAATAGAAAGAACAATCACAACGATGCGGAACGAAGGAATCCAAGAGGGAAAGACCGAAGACCAAAAGGAATGAAGAATGCAATTTTACTCTGTCACTCATGAAAACTCCTTTCCGCAAAAACACGTAGGCATGCATGCAAGGAGCCAGGCAGCCATGCATGCAGAGAGACAGACTGACAGACAGACCTGTTCGAGGTGCACGAGGGAGTCGAGGAAGCTGCCTCCTGCCTCCTTCGACACGCCTGGAGGGTCTTCCTCGGTGCCGGATGGTCTGGTCACATCCGCAGTCCTGCTTGCATCAGACGCAGAGACAGAAGAGATTACACACACACACACACACACACACACACACACAGAGAGAGAGAGAGAGAGAGAGAGAGAGAGAAACAGCAGATCACAGCACACTGCGAAGTCAAAGCAAAGAGAACTAAAAGAGTGTCTTCCGTGTCTCTGTCCGCCAATCCTCATTCATCTCTCACTTGTTCTCTCTTCTGGCACACACCCTCCCGAACAAACAGACAAACCGATTAACGAAGAACTCCGCAGGCCCTGTGCCGGGACAGGACCGCCGGGTGTCGAAATGCTTTCGCCGTCTCCCTCCACTTCCGTGCAGTTCATGGAAGGCCTGACGAAGGACAGCAAGGCCCACGGACCCAGCGGGGACCCCACCGGCAGCCCCGGGGATTCTTGCCTGGGCCCCCGGGGTCTCCAGTGACTGTGCGATCACCCGAGTCAGGGGCGCTCTGACAGCCGCCTGCAGAAGTCGCACCGCCGTCTCCCCCGACGGCCTTTGAGTCGATTGCAGCTCCCCCCCCCCGTCGCCCTTGAGGACCCCAAACAAAAAGTGTGAAGCAAAAAGTTGGGCTTTGATCTTCCAAGGCAGCAGCCCTTTTCTCTCTATCAAGCTTTCTTGAAGGACGGAAGAAGAAGAAGAGAGGCAAAGAGAAAGAGGAAGAGCATGCAGCGGAGGTCTGCAGGGGGAGAGAGGAGAAGGATGTTCGGAGTGGAGGAGCAGATACAAAGCGACAGGTCCAGGGGAACCTCTGACGACTGCAGAAGCAACCAGAGACCCCGAAGATGTCAAAGCGCCTCTGAAGAGACGACCGCTGACTGCATAAGGATCGCTTTGGCCGTCTCTTGGCTGTTGGGACTTTCGTAATGTGTTCAAAGGGAGTGCTGCGGAGAGGCTGTGAAGAGGACAAAACACCTCCCGCTTTGCTGCGGCTGAAGAGAGGTTGGCGTCACTTGCAGGCACAGGAGACGGTGAGACGACGAGAGCACGGAGACGGTCTTTGTCAAGAAGGGGAAGGGGGTGACGTGCATCCCCCCTCGTTACGAAGGGCAGCAGCTGTGCATGTGCTTTATTGACAGCATGAAGGAGACATAGACGTATGACGAGGGTTCGAAGAATTTCATCAGGGGCAGGAACGATGCAAGAGAACTTCCCGCCGCTACCTCCTGGGTCTTGGAGGATAAATAGGGGGGCCAGCACGACTGCTAGAGAATCCACCTGGTCCCTCCATCCAGGGACATTCTTCGTGGCAGCATTACCCTCGTCCTTCCTCTCCTTCTCCTTCTCCTTCTCTCGGCCTGATCCTCCTGCCGGCTCTGCCATCTTCGCATCCAGAGTCTCTCGTGCTGTGGCGGCATCGGATCTGCCTAGAGATGCCGCCAGATGCATTGCCTGCGAGTGCGTCTGCCTGGCGAGTCTCTTGGCGAACGCCTGCACTCTTTTCTCTGAACTCGAGAGGCCGGACGGATCCGCGCCCGCCTTCCCAAATGCAGGCGAACCGAAAGGATGATGGAGAGTCAAGAAAGGCAGACGTTCGCTTGCAGAAGAAGCCGAGCTGTCCGTATCGTCCCTGCATCATCCAAAGGTGCATGGTTTATTCACTCAATCACTTCAATAATTGTGAAGGAGGGGAAAAAACACCGCAAAGCCTCTGAGGAGCAAAAGTCAATAAACAAAAGCAAATTCATTCACCAAGCACATCAAATGAGAGCCTGATCATGCTCTCTTCAAGTTTCACGACAATAAGGACGTAGAGAAAAGAAATAGTGTGAGGAGCAACCAAGGCTTCAATCACAGTCCACACAAACAAAAGGCTGCCAGATCTCCCCCCCCCACAGGAAGATCAGATCCCTCCTGGATGTTGAGTTGCGACTTCAAAAAAGGAGAACCACCCGCTCATCTTCTACAGCTTCCCCTTTCCCCAAAAAGAAAAAACAATGCTGACCATTCTGACGAATCTTCGTCATCATCGTCCTCCGAATCCCCCCCATCTTCCTCGTCTGTGTCTTCATTCTCAGACTCGTCACCCCACACAATCCTGAACGATTCATTCGAATTGCTCCCCTCCTCGTCCCCAGAAGATGACCCCAACCACTCGACACTCCCCAAATCTTCGGACCCGTCCTCTTCCTCGTCCTCCTCATCTTCGTCTTCTTCGTCCTCATCTTCATCCTCATCCTCCTCTTCCTCTCCCACCTCATCCACACTCGACTTCTTGCTCAGTCTCCGGGTGGAAGTTAAACCGGACAACCCCAGCATCACTCCACTGTCCCCAACACCCAAAACATCTGAAGACCTTCTGTGTCTCAACGTCCGCACAGGAAGACCACAGGAGGGTGAGGAGAGACCCTCAGACGGCCAAAGAGACAAAGAAGGGTCAAGCTCTGTCGACACCCCAACTGCCTGAAGATTCACTGCAATGCGCTGACGCAGAGCGAGAGGCACCTCAAGGGCCCCTGCAAAGTACTCAGATCGTCCTTGATCACTTCCTCGCCTCTTCCCAGAACCCCTTCCGCCCTCCCCTCCACCTCCCGATGTTGCCATTGACGCACGCCGAGAACCTCCACTGTGCCCTTCTTTCTCCTTTTCCTTTTCTTTCCTCTTCCCATTTTCATTCTCTTCTTCTGCCAACTTTTCCCCTTCCCCTTCGACTTTCTCTCCCTCTTCTTCTTCCTCGCCTTTCCCCCCAGTACTGCCAATTGCTTCTTCTCCCTCCTCCCCGCTCGCCTTTTCTGCAACAACGGCAGTCTCTCCTTCACCCCCAGATGGTTGAGCCGCCTCCGGGCTTCCCTTCTCTCCATTCTCTGCCGTTACATTCTCCTCATTTCCCTTCTCTTTCTCAGCCCCACCGTCACATGCTGGGGCGGGAGCTGAAGTCCTTCGCATTGAATGCTTTGGGATACAGGATCCAACGACGGTGTGTAGCGCCGGTCTTGTCATGCCCTCAGGAAGGTCTTTCTCTTTCTCTTTTCCTTCCCCCTTCTTCTCGAACAGACCCTTCAACTGCTTTCCTGACTGAGCGGTCAGCCAGTCAACGGCGGAGGCTAGGCGCCTGTCCGGCCAGGGCTGGTCCAGACAGGACCACCTCAGGAGACGGCAGACGGTCTGCTTCCTCTCGGCCTCCACCAACGCCTTCGTCTTCTCGTCCTTCCCCCCTTCCTCGAACAATTTCAGCAGAGGACCACTCCAAAGAGTTGACGCCCGGAGTTCGTCATCTGTATCCCAGAGGGTCCGCACAACCAACTGCACAAGAAGCAGTCGACAGTGACCACGAGAGCATTACACGCACACACAGGCACACACACACACACACACGAGCGCGCATAGAGGAGAGCAACCGAAAGAAAGAGAGATGGAGCAAAAGTGTGACCGCATTCGAGAAGATTGCAGGATGATATGTCTCGAATTTATTTTCTGCTTTCTTTGGAAGCTAGGGGAGCAAGCGATACTGGGGGAAAGAGAACAAAACGCAAGACCCAGCAGACAGTCAACACCCGCTCCCATACGACTCGAGAAGGCTCGAGACCGACCCGCATATGACCGAAAAAACACTGTGCAGCTTCGGGCAGCGGGAGCCCCACTGTTAGTCCCATTCCCCCTTCAGCGACTGTTGAGGAGGATGAGGGTCGATCTTCTTTCCCCAAAGTCGATCCACTGTTTTCGCCGTCTCCCTGACCGCCAATGTCTTTCATTTTGTCGCTGCTGTTGAAACTCGAGTGGAGATTTGGCAGGGTGTCACTGGAGTCTCTCACAACCGCGTCATTCATTTCCTCTTTACCCTTCACCTTTTCTTCTCCTTCACTCTCCTCTTCCTTGTCTTCCAACGAGTTACCTCGCGGCTCCTCCACCTGCCCGTCGTCCCCTTCCGGGATCGCCACCTGGGACGGCCAGGCGATGGCCTTGCTCGTCTGTGCCCTCCGGGGCCCGATGCTTCCCCTCAGCCCTGAGTGGACCGAGAAGACCACACCCCCCACCCTCCCTGGAGTTTCTATCTCTACAGTCTTGTCGGAATCCAGATGGGATTTCACCGGAGACGACAGAGGACAGACGGCCGCGATGCACCCACCTGCTCCAGAAAGGGAACCATCAGATAAATAGAACACGAATGAAAGAAAAAAAGACGGCAAATGCACAGAAAAGGAAAAAATTGCCATCACACGCACACAATCTACAGGAAGGCAGCCATCCGAGCTTCCTTCCTAATGCGCTACACAATTAAAGCGGTGGAAGGACGGTACATGCAACGACGGCAGGGGGGAAACGAGTGAGAGCAAGACGCATGGTTCCCCCCTTTTTGTTCCTCTGCCTCCCAGCCACCCTCCCTACCCCGCTCCCTCAATCCCTCTCATCACATCACTGACCAAATCTACAGCTGAAGACGAGAGAAGGAACCTCAAGAGTCCCCTGCACACGTTCACATTGTCATTTGAGGATTTTCACACACATAAATAAAGGTCCACTTTCGGGATTGTTGGAACACAGAGACATCCGCAAATGCTCATGCAGTCATTCTGGGAAAGGGGAAGGGAAGTACCTGACAAGCCTCAAGCAGAAGCAGCCGGATGGAACACAAAAAGGCACACGCTTGACCAGCAACGTCCCAAAGATGCAGAAAAACACATGAGAGGCATATATGAGGAGGCCGACAGGAACACCAACAATCGAGCGACCTCTATCACCCACTCACTCACCGACCGACCCGAGTTTTGCCGTCTCCCCAATTGCGGAGAACCTCTGGTGGCAGCGCTGCAGAGGACATCAAGTGCCAGGCTTTACGCTCCGGATCCAGCATTTCGACACTGAGAACTCCAGAGCCCAGGTCTGCGTGCATCTGGAGGAGGAGTATGACAGGAGCCCCCGGACAGTGTCCTCGTCCTTCCCTCTTTTCCTTCTTCGCTGCGACCTCGTTCTTCTCTGCTGCTTCTTTATGTTCCCCCTCTGCCTCTGTGTTCGGTTTGTCATCCACCTCTTTGTCTCCTTGGCTCTCTGCGTACTCATGCAAGATCGGAAAAGACAAAATCATGCCTTCCGATTCTCCCTGCGCTCTCTCTTTGTCCCCCTGACCCTCGGCCGCTACCCCTACTTCAAGGAACGCGCCCATGTCTTTGAGGTTCAAACCGAACGCTTCTTCCAGCTCTTTTCGTCTGTCTTCCTTTGCCTTGATGCGCGCAGCTCTGGGAGGCATTCGGAGAAGGGAACTGGCCGGATCCTGTACTTTTGGAATGAGGAACTTCGGAGGGACGCAGTGACCTACGGACTGGATGTCGGGCGCATGCTCTTTGTCTGAAGAGACCAAAAGGGCCCGTGCAATCTCTTCAGTGTACACTTCTCCTCCATCGACCTGGTTTTCGTTCTTTCCACCTCCTCCTTCCTTACCTTCTTTTGGTCCTTCTTTCGGAGCATCTTGATATGCCCAAACTGCAAACCGAGATGAAAAGGAACAATGCGTAGCGTGCGGTTTTACATTCGACTTCAATGGGCCCCCTCGAAGCCTTTTGCTTGTCAGCCTGTGCAGAGGGAGGGTGGATGGGTTGACGTCACGTCCGAAGGCATATCTCTTACTGTCTGTGTCCATCCCCTTCTCCTGTCTGAAGAGCACATTCCTCTCTGAATCGAGGAGCCAGGCGTCCCTCAAGTCTTTCGACTTACTGCCCCCACCTCCAGCCACTTCCTCTACCGCCTCCACGGTCTCCTTACAGGGCAGCACACGACGCTGACGAAAGCCCTCAGCCCAAAGGCCCCCCCCCGGTCTGTACGCTTTGGCCTCTCCGAAGGCGAATCTCTCTGATTCCCTCCACAGTCTGAACAGAAGAACGGGATGCCCTTCCAGCGCCGTCTCTTGTCCTCCCACCTCCCCCTTTCCATTCTCCGGATTTACCACAAACACAGACAGACAGTCTCCAGGAGCCACAGACTGCTCCAGATTCCGGACACGAAGGCAGGTCTGTACAGGGAAAATGAACTTCTCCTTTCTCTGCCACACTGCACAGAAGGGAAAAGCAGAGAAGAAAAGAGACGACAAGGGCACACACAAACACAAGCACAAAAAGAGAAACGTTGAAAAAGAGATCCTCGATCTGTCTTCACTTATCTGCAACACTGGATGCACAAAACTCATTCTGGCAGTTCGAAAAAGAGGCCATTCATTCTGCCTGAAACACTGCCGGCACACCGACCGACATGCAGGGCGTTTCCAGTGCCTCTTCACCGATCCATTGTCAGATCAGATTATTCGCTACCGGACTATCCATCTTATCGCATTCGCCCACCCATCCCCTGTCTATCCATGTATCACTACCTCCATTTTGCCAGTTGAAAACCAGCAACGCAGCGCCTCAGCAAAACTACAAACTCGGCAAACCATAGGAAAGAAAAGCCCAACCGAACCCAACCCAACCTACCCGGCCGCATCCCTGCCACAGGAGGATCCATGAAGGGCCCGTCAGTGCAAGAGAGGTCCCGAAAGGCTCTGCATGTGTCGATGCATCCATCAGTCAGTCAGACAATGCATTACAAGCGGTGGTCAGAAGAAGGGGGGGAAAACCCAGGAATCAAAAAGACACTCAAGGAAGCACCGCGCAACGATGACAAGAGAGAAAAACGGGAAACCGCACTTAGAAAGCGCGTAATCATGAGAACCAACACAGGATCACCGACTTTTGAACGCACGCATGCACGTAGACCGACACAGACAGACAGACAGACAGACAGACAGACAGACAGACTTGTACCGAGAACCGCTCACAGAGATTAATAAAGGGAGAGGAGAGGACACAACGCAGTCAGCCCCCCACCACCTCTTTCTTCTCCCCACTAGTCCCTATTCTGACCGACTCACCCACCTACCCACCCACCCACCCACCTGCATTCCCTTGCAGAGAGACGCCACTCAAGAACGGCAGTCTTTGCTCGTGCCCTCACAGCCGCGTTCCCCTCAGACGCTGCCACTTCCCGTGCCCTCTTCAGAAAGGCCTCGGCGGTCACCGAGAGGAGGCGGCGTGAATCAGATGGGGTCTGCTTTTCTGCTTGGTTTGTTTCGTCTATCTTTCCATCTTTGACCACGACCACGGGCCCACTGTGTACTTCTTCTGGGCCCCGTACTATCAGATCTCCCCAAGGGTCCGAGGAGGAGGAGGCGGGCCGGTTGGCAGGCTCCGAGTCCCCCAGACGAAAGGAAAGAGGGCTTTCTCTTTCTGTGTCGGGGGAAGCAGAAGCGTCGGGGAGAGGAATTGGAGGTGCGGGAGCCCCGAAGAGCAGACTAGTATTTCCTTGTGCCCCCTGTGCGGCAGAGGGTTTCAAATTGACCGAGATGTGCACTGCATGTGCAGGGAAGCACATCGGCACCCTCCGTCGCATGGCGTTGATGAGTTCATCCGACGGCGGCCCTGCTTCACGGAGGGAACGAGAAAAGTACGGCTCTCCTTTGAAAGAAAACGCAGCCTTCGCATGCGTCTCGTAGAAGTCCTCAGCGAATATTGATTTGTCAACGCCCTTGGTCTCAAATGAGGCATGCACAGAGGGAGCAGTACGCTCCCGCTTCATTGTGGAGCCTTTCAACATGTCTCTCAGCTGCGCTTTCGTCTCAGCTATGACGGCTTTCCTCTTCTCTGCCGCATCCTTTTCTTCCTGAGTCTGAATTGGAAAAACTCGGGTCTCCATGACTGGAACCGAGACCGATGTGGGCGGGGGGAGAGACAACGATGGGTCCTCTCCCAGAGGCCCCGCTTGGGGGACAGGGGAGCGAGGAAGGGGAGGGGTGGCGATGGACGCAAAGGCTCCGACTGCAGGCGCTGGGAGTGTGGGGGGTTTAGACTTTCCCCCAAACCACGGGAAGAGGATTTCTGTCCATTTTTTTGTGGGACGCGCAGGCGAAGGAGACCTCATCTCCGTCGTTGCAAGGCGTGTCACGAGAGGTCGTTGCCGTGCTGCCATCCGAGAGGTCGGGGAATTACCGGGAGACGCAGAGACCGAGGGGGCACCCTCAAAGTCCTCAGCCTCAGAGTCACTCAAAGCGTCGACCGCTCCTGCATCAAATAGATCCGCCTCTTCATCGTCTTCGTGTCTTGCGTTGTCTCTTTCCTCCTGTCTCTTTCGAAATTCTCTGCACTGGATCTCGGAGAGCATCCGTCGGGCCCTCGATCCCTCTGTTGACTCTCCCTTTCCTCCAGTGGGAACATCCAACAGAGACGACAAAGAAACTCTCCAGGCTGACCGCCCACCCTGCACACCTCCCATCAGCGCTGCGTACGTCGTGGTAGCCAGCACTGGAGTCGCTGCAGGTGCAGCTGGGGGAAATCGTTGGACCTGAATCTGCATGCAGCCTCACTCACTCACGCAAACACACAACAGATACATACGTGCAGGTGTGAGTGGATAGGAAGGAGGTTGAGCAGCGTCTGCCAGAAGGTTTTTCTGAAAGAACGTCAATGTCTCCCCTATACAAACGAACTCACTTCTGGCACTCTCACTTTGCGTTCCTCGCAAAGCCTGAGAAACTCCACGAGGGATCAACACTGAGCAAGGAAAGTAGATGTAAATGAGCCAGAGAGAAGGATTGCAGAGAGGGAATGCACCATGCAATTAACGGACCGCCAAGACAGTCTTCAACTGGCGAAGGACCCAATCAAGGAAGCAGACACTCGTCCTCTCCCTGATGGGACAGCTCAGACCTTGCCGCTTTACGCGTTCGACGTTCGCAACACGACAGGCGACCTGCCACCCTTCCGCGAGGTCACGCACACGGCAGGCAGTCCCCATGTCCAACCCGGACGGCAGAAGGAAGAACGCGAGGGTGTTCGCCAACAGCTGCAAGCAAAACAAACACACAGCAACGAATTAAGTCAAGCAGACCAATTTTCACGTATTCCGGAGAAAGAAAAAAACTAGCGACCATGCCTCATGCCTCGCACCAAGTCGTCTTCCAAAGAAGGACAGAAGGAAAGAAGGACCCGGAGGATCAAAGCACCTCTCCTCGGCTTATCTCCTTTTGCTCCTCTCCTTGAGTGAATCTCAGGGCGTGCATATATTCATTGGCCTGCCTGCCCTACCTGTAGCTGCGGTGGAATTCCAGTGAAGACGTGGAGGGCTGAGGAGGAGGAGGCAGATGTTCCAGAGGCATCGGGGGGAGGTCCTGTGTCGGCAGGGGTTTGCGGGAGGCGGGCAAGCGCTGCGAATACGGAGACCTGCAGCAAGCGGCCATCGAAGAACGAACTACTGAAAGAAGCAGAACTGCACGGCGACTGCATGAGTCTCTCTCTTAAGAGGATGAGAAAGAGACCCGAGAAGGGAAGAAGACACATAAAAAAATGGAAGAAAAGATTAGCCAGAAGAAAAGACATCGAACAGCGGGGCAAGTAAATGCACTGAGGGGGCAGCATGCGCTCCCTTAATGAAGTGAACCTACACACAGAAGGACTTAAAGTACTGACTGACGTTCAGAAAAGCGCGCAAGATCAATCCGGTTGCTGTCTTTGTCTCCGTCAGGTTCCCATCGCTGTCCGACCCCTCCCCGAGTCGAGCAAAGTCAGATGCCTTCACGTCTTCCACTGCCGGTTTCGCGTCTCTCCTTTCAGATGCCCTCACCCGCTCTCTCATTACCGCTCCCAGCATGTCCAGCAACTGACACGCTCGAACGACCCCCCCTTGGACAAAAGGAGAGCCAAGCACGGCCGCAAGGGCAGAGAGGACGAGAGGAGAAATCAGGAGACGGCGTGCCTCCAGAGGGAGACGCGCGTCTTCCAAAAGCCCCATGAACACCCAACGGAGAAACACCAGCTCTGTCTCTGGAGGGTCCTCTGCCGGCAGTGCAGAGGCTGGTTCCCGTCTCCCAGGTTCTCCCCCTGTGGTCACCCTTGTCGTCCAAATGTCCTCGTAAGGGTCATCTGGAAGGTCTGCTCTCAGCAGCGTGTCCACGTTCACGATGGAAAAGAAGGTGCAGAGCATGGGGGGTGCCACCCGCGTGACCTTGCACAAGAAGGTCGCGGCACCCTTGAGCGAACCTGGGGAGGCACCGGCAGCGTTCCCTTCTTCTTTGTCCGTGATTGCCTTTTCTTTCTCGACCTCTCTCTGCCTCTCCTTGGACTTCTCCAATTCAGTCAGCGGACGTCCGGCTCGTCCTGCAAGCATGCGCCCGAGACGGAAAGCAAATGGAAGAGCTGATATAAATCTTTGGCAAACAAGTGACAGGACCCCAGAAAATGTGGTGAAGGGCGAAAAGACAGAGAAAAAAGAAAAGTCCACCCAAAGAGAAGAGTGAATTGTTCTTGGCATGCCGTGAAAAATGTGGGAGTTTTCCTCTTCCGCTCTCTGTCCATCCCACCGTTCGAAAGGCGACAAAGAAGGAGAAAGCAAGGGAAGAACACAATTTGAACAAGCACAAAACACGCACACATACACTCACACACACACACACACACACACACACACACTCACACACACACACACACACGCACACACGCAAGCATACCGATGGACGCCGACAGAGAGGACCCGCTCATCATCACGCTCCCCTCATCCGCTGGCCTGCATCCATCCATCCGCGCATTAAAAGGTCTGAACCCTGAGGGGAGTCCTGGATGGACATACACACGCACATACGCAGGGAAGAACAAAACCGACGGCCCCGTCTTTCCTGCATGAACCGTCCCAGTCAACTCTACCCTGCCTGCTCTTCATGTCTCTCCTCGTGTCATCCATCGTGTCTTTTTTTTTTTTCGACAGACAATCTAGCGCAGTCGACACACGCAAAGGTTGCACCAGTCAGGAAGTCCAAACACAATTGTGAAGAGAGCGAAAAGGAGACGTGAAATCGAGTGAAAAGCGAGTGAAGGGAAACGGCTGGAGAGAGAGACAGAGACAGAGGTCGAAAGCATGAAACCACCGACAGCCGGCACGGCAAAAATGTCTAGATAAAAAAATGTGACGACAGAAGTGAACAAAGCAAAGACATACGCACGCACGTTGCACAATCGAGGCAGATGGCTTGTTGGAAGTCCCGAAACAATCGAAGTTCCAAGGTCCGACTGTCTGTTGTCCCTGATCCCGATCCTGAGTCCCCCTCCCCCTCTTTCTTCTTCCCTTCTCTCTTGTCCACTTCAGACGGAGGCCACTCAAACTCCTTCAAGAGAAGCCCGGTACACCAGCCCCAACGGTGAAAATCGTACGACCTCTCTGTCCTCTTCGAGGAGGTCAAGTCCCCATTCGCGGTGAGGGAACACGACAAGGGGGAGAACTCACAACGGGCACGAGACAGAAGATCTACCTCCTCCTGCTTTTCCGTCCCGGATTTCGCTTCTGCCTCAGGGGGGTAAAAAGCCCACACATTTGCCCGTCTTTGTGAGCACGTCTCTTTGAACTCAATCTTCTTGAAGTGGCTTGTCTTGGCGTGAAACAAGGCACCCCCCTTCAAGGTTTCACTGGACTGCCCTGATTCGTTTTCCTGTAGATTTTCATCAAGACACGTCCTCCAGTATCTCTCCATGTGCAGACCACCAAGGCTCAGTTTGGCACATTCAAGAAGGACGCGGGCCCCCAATTCCTCCGCCAGCAGAAAGGAAAATTCAGAAGAACGGGAACTCCATGCACCACCCGGTTCCCCCCTCAGAGCTGATTCTTTCATCAAAAGACGGATTGTCACTTCCGCAGCGACCTGCTGCATGGAAGGACGCATGCGCACGAGGGCACGGACGAAGTCGAGGAACGATACCGGACCCCCCGCCCAGGTCGATCCCGACAGCACACCCTCCAGGTCAGCAGCTGCTTCTTGAAGCAGAAGCGTGTGTGCAGTCAGGGCAGTCCCTACTGCCGCCAAATCGGAGAGTTCCGACAAAAGGGGCCGCTGTCGCCTCTCCAGGTACAGGAGTGGAGGAGCGGCCTTGTCCCCTTCGCCCCCTGTCCCTTTTCTGTTGGAGGAGGGAGATGACACCTCTCGAGGTGCGAGGAAGAGACTGCCTACTCTTCGAAGGTGGACGGCTTTTGTTGAAGAAGCATCATCCCCCTCTTTGTCCTTCTCTGCTAAGCGCTCCGCCCTCTCGCGCTTCTTGTTTTGGTGCTGCAAACACACACACACACACACACACACAAGCAGACGGGCAGACAGACACCAGATGGAAAGACTCATAAGTTCGTCGAGTGGTTTGTCGGCCTGCCAATCGACAAGGGGAAGCAGACAAATTTGAAGATGTAATTTTGTCTGTCCATTTCTGCCATCAACTTGTGAGTTCGGCCATCAACCGTTTTTCGCTCACGGTCTTCTCTTGCATCATTTTATTACTGCCTACAGCAACAGAAACAGAAAGAAAGACACGCACCCGTGCCAAAACCAAGCAAAGACCAAGCATCCCACGCATACAGATGACCCCTGCACTTCTCTCACTGACTTCCTTTCTCTTCTCGTCAACGATGCCTTGCATCTTCTTGTAGCAGTCCTCACAAAGGTCGAAATCGTCCCTCCGGCAACGCCACCTGGCAACAGACCGGGCCTCAAAGTATCCTGCAGAAAGAAGACCACACATGCAGGAGTCGAAAGACATATGTTGGACGCCAGAGATCTTTTGCAAGGAGGCATCCCGAGAAAGAAAACACAGTGGAGCCTTCCTCCAGCCTACTGGATAGACAAGGATAGGCCTCTGGCCATGCGCACATCGGGTGCCAAAAAACGAAAGCCAGCGGGCACGATCAAAACTTTCCTATTGCTACCGTTTGTCGGAAAAATGTTTCTCGGGAGTGTGCCGCAGGACCGGAAATTTCCATCGAAATGACGTGAACAGACTGAAAGGACGAAATGAAACTGGGCGCATATATTGATAGTCAATTGCAAAGACACCAACCAAAAATCAACTGACCCATGCCAGCGCGAGAGCATCCTCCATGTTCCGCACTCATGTCACAACTCCACCCGCCCCTCCCTGCAGGCTCAAACCTCAGGTTATGGCCCTTGGGACACAGGACCCGCCTCCCGGGAGCAGCCCCCAGTTCCCCTTCGCTGAAGACAAGCGACGCAAGCGCGGGCCCACACACCCCACAAGAAGAAGCGACTGCTTGGGGGAATGATCCAGGAGGAATTCCTGTTGGTGTGGGGGATGAAGAAGCTGGGGACGCTTTCCCTCCGCTGCTCTTTCGCCGGACCAATCTTTCCGGGGCCTTGCTGGGAGTGAGGCCAAGCTTTGCACAAGTGTCTGAGTAGACCTCTTGCCAGAACGTCTGCGCAAAGGCTCTCGTCCTACTATCTGTCGGTGAGCTAGACTGTTCTGCATCTTTTTGACCTTCCTTCTCCTTCTCCCTTTCGTCTCTTGACGCTGTACGCGAACATATGGGGGTCGAAGACGCAGAGCCTTTCCTCCCTTCTGCCTGCGTCAAATTATTCACAGACGCTTTCCGGGACCCTCCCCGGGATGGCCTCTCCTCCTTCTCCTCACCCCCATCTGACTTTCCCTCCTCCTCTTCCACTTCCTCGGCAGCGGCGACCAACGCAGGAGATCCCAGAGGCCCCCTTCCTCCTCGACCCCGACTCCGCCCCCTGGCGCCCAGTCGAGTCCTCAGACCCCTCGCCCCTCCTCTTCTTCTGACAACCCTCAAACGATGGACAGCTCCAACTGGAGACGGAGAAGAATCTGAGGACATCTCATCAGACTCCTCCACCTCCTCCTCACTGCTGCTGCTGTCTGAAGATCCTTCCCCTTCTTCATCATCTGAGTCGGTCGCGTCCTCCCATGAGCCCCCTCCTTCTCCTACAACTCCTATCATCTCTTCGTTCCCTGACTCTTCTTCTTCTTCCTCCGAGTCTCCCTCCTCCTCTTCCTCGCCAGACCCGTCTCCTTCGTCTGAGTCGAGCTCTCCTTCCTCCTCTTCCTCGCTCCCTCTGCCCTCACTCTCCGACTCCTCCTCTTCCTCTCCATCCTCACCTGCAGAAGACCGCCTCCTCCGTCCCCCCGCACTCTGACTAGACACACTCCTAGAGGACCCCCGACTCCGACGCCCGTCTCCTCCGGACCTCGAGGCAGAGGAACGGGTCGTCGCCCCACTGCTGATCGAGTGGGCAGCCCTGGGGGGTCCAAGAAAGAATCCTCTGTCGAGGGGGATCTCCAGTTTTCCCACCGTGAAGCTCTGCAAGCAAGATCATCAAATCATTCATTTTGTTCTCATCGACTCAACTGAAGAGATACACAAATAAAGCAAGAAAGCGGAATAACTGCATGGGCATATTTGAGAAGGAAGGACAAACGCGGTCTTCTCTCTCGTTTCTTCTGTTCTCAGCATTCAGGCCTTTTCCTCTGAAAGATGAACATCGGCTGTAGTGGTGCAAATTCGAGTTACGAAGCCAGAAGGACAGCGGTAAATCAGGAATCGGCAAGGTAGCCCCTCCCTCAGGACATCAATGCACTCTCCGTGCGGAGAACGGAAGGAATCGCATTCCCTGCCCCCCCTTCTCTTGCAAGGCCTCTCTCTGACCTCCTCATCTAGGGCCACAGCGTTAGCCGCCAGTTCCTTCACCAACGCCGTGTCATCCCAGTCCCTCCACACATCCCCGCAGACTCTGCATACATGTGGAAAGAAGTCAAAGAGGGGCAAACGAAGGAAGAAAACGAAAAGGGGGAGAGAACCACGAAGCGTTGTTCATGATGATGTAAAATATCACACAAAGGCCGGCCTGCACAAGGACCTCATGCATGCAAGAAGGCGCCATGCTGACGCACGCAAAGAAAAGACAGGCACACAAAAAGACAGCGTTTAAAAAAAGTCTTTCCTTTCCAGTCGACCATGCAAAATCGTGAAGTAATTGAAGTTGAGCAACACAGAAAATTCCCTCAAAGAGGCCACAACAAAAGGGGAACCCGCGCCGATCCCCCCCGAGATTCCAGACTGACTCCTGCAGTCGGCCCTCTTTTCCTGCTGCAGCCAGCTCGCGCATACACCCTCGGAGCTCTCTCCACCGCACAGAATGCCGGGGCGCCTTCTCCTTCCCTTCCTGCCCGCTTGCCAACGTCTTCAGGCACCCCGCAGAGACGCCCCACCTGTCCAGCATCTTCTGCAGAAGTTCCCCACTGACTCCCTGCTCATCGATAGAGGACGCGTCCAGCTGTTGGCGGAAGACTCGGACTTGTGACTCGGCGGAAGGGGATGCAGGCGGAGACGGCTCGAAAGCTGCCGTCTCTGCAGAATCGTCCTCTTTCTCTTTTGCGGTCACGGCACAGGACACAGTTTCGATGCTGCTGCTCCGAGCATTCTGGGGACCCCCGTCCCACCCACACAGCTCCCCCTGGTGATGGTGTGGCGCTCCTGGAGGTCCTGTCGCTGCCCCGCTCATCAGAGCAAAAGCACAGAGACCTGTGCCGACCCTCGAGACGACCGTTTGTCGTCGTAGAAGGGTAAGAGAATCCAAGGAACGCATATGGCCCTCTTTTGCTGTTCGGAAGAGCGGGGTTCTGAAAGCACACCGCGCGTCTGCAGCTATTCTCCGAAGCTTCTCATGACGGAGACGGACTTTCTTCAAGTCCGTCTCCGACTGTGCAACGGAGGGATCTCTTGTCTGAACGCTTAGGGGACTTGCGGCCCGAATGTGGGCGAGAGCAGCCAGGAGACCTCCCAAGAGTGTGGACCGGAGAGAGACGGCCTCTATTTGGTGTAAAGGTTGAGATGCCCTGTCCGCTTTTGAGGAAAAGATGTCACCACACTCGCAAAGAAGGTCAACGCAATCCCAGAGCTTTTCGTACACTACCGTTGCTAGAGCAGGGCGGGAATGAAAGAGTGCTAGCGGAAAATTGCCCCCAAGCATTGCCATGCCCGTCTCCCCCTCCTCTTCTGCACGCCGTGCTCCTTCCCCTGCAGACACATCGAAGAGACCCGAGGACCCCCCTCCACTAGGCCCCACCTCTCCTCGTGACAAGAAAGCACGCAGGAGATCCTTCATGCTCCCCCCCCCCAACCCATCCACACTCCCACTCACCCTATCCTGATCGGAAAAGATCTCAAAGGGACGAGCAGCCCACGCCCCCCACAGACGAGAGTTCGGACTCGCATCGTCTGCGAGTCTTCCAATGCCTGCCGCCTCAGACAAACGGGTTGTGGGATCAAACCAACAAGAACCTCCTGCACCCCCGGCGCCCCCTGTCTCATCTCCCCTCAGACCTTTCTCCAGATTTGAAGCCTCGTGACTTCCGCTCCCTGATCCCCACGCGAATTCCCCTCCAACTAGTTCGGCAGGGCTCCATGCCCCCGGAAAGCGGTCTCCCGAGGGGTCCGGCGCAGCGAACGGAGACAGCACAGACAGCACAGCAGAGGCAGACGAGAACGCTGCTCGCATGCCGATTGTTCTGTTCAGAGAAACACCCGACGTGGCGCTACTAGATGCAGCAGCCTCTTCGCTTTCCCCCCGGGCCAATGCCAGTCGCCGGGATGCCACCACCAGAGTCTCGAGTATTTCTTCGAGAAAAGGTCCGGGTTTCTTCTCTTGGGATCCCCGCCCCCCCGTCGCCCCCCCTGCGGCCTCCCAGAGAAGGGACGCCCTGGTGGAGAGGACGGAGGCTTCGTGAGTCTCGGGGGTGGCAAACACCTCTGACCACCTGAAAAAACAAAAACAGACAGACAAGAGACGGCGAAGGATGAATGAATGAATGAATGAATGAATGAGTGAATGAATGAATGAATGAATGACTATAGCCGTCCGAGCCTGGCTCCTGGCAGTCCATGTCCATGCAAGTCTTGTTCAAGATAGTGAAAATCTCCGCATTGCCATGCTGACCGTCGTCTTTGTTGGTGCATGTGCAGCCACTTTGGTCTCGGGTCCCGAACACGCACACACACACACACACACACACACACACAAACATGCACACACACACACACACACACACACACACTCACGCACACACTCTCTCTCTCTCTCTCACGCACGCACGCACGCAAGAAGTACCAGGGGCAGAAGGCATCTGCACAGCAACGCCACGGGCAAAAGCGCCCAGAAAGAAATTCACGCAAGGTCCACCACAAGAAGGTAGGAAGGAAAGATCAATGAATGAGCATTGACTGACCGATAGAAGGCAGTGTCCATGTCACTCTTCCCATTGTCTTCCGACCGCATCATCGAAGTTGAATGAAGCAGAGGACTGTGGAGAATGCGCCATTTCACTTCTTCGGTCTCGAATTTGCGCGTCTCTCTGAGGAATGTACTTTGGGGGTTGTCATGCAAATCCTGAAGGTTGATTTTGGGCTTTACGTCTGTGTGACGGAAGAGACGCAAGAACGAGGCAGTCGGTGCTGCTGTGGTAATGGTGAGGAAAAGGTGCTCTCCTCCTCCTGAGAGCACACCGAGGGCAACTTTTTCCTTCCCGTCTTTTTCTTTTTTCTCCTTCTTCTTTTTCTTCTTTTTCGTCCCAGGCTCCCCGCTGCCGTCAGGGATTTCCACCTCAAAACGGTTTCGTCCTGCGAAGACCACAAACCCGTTGGAACCCCGACACTCGACGCTCACCGGCAAGAAGTACCGAAGACTCCGGCGGTCAATCTGCACGCGCGCAGTCAGAAATGAAAAGTGTGCAAGGAAGGATCCACTGTTAGAGGGAGGGAGGCATCACGTACAGACTCATATTCAGCAGGAATCAGGGAATATGAAAGCGTAGATGCACACAATGCAAAAGGAAAGAGAGAGCGAGAAAAGAAACAGAAGAAAAGAACAATCACGAAAGCGGATCACAAATTGAAGGAACAAAATCAGAAAAAGAAGGAACAAGGTCCTCTACTATCCCACTGACCACGAAGTGTGTGTCTCTCTGGCTCTTTCCGCTGTCCTCATCCTCATCGTCCACCGCCGCCAGGCATGGGTCTGCCAGTTGCTGCTCTCTCCCGCTGACTGCGAGAGTGAACACCTTCCGCCTCTCTGCTTTCGACCCACGAAGCCGATGAGGGGCCACGCGCTGGTGCCAGAGGGGCACCATGGCCCCGGAAAGCCTCTGACAGACGTCAATGCGGAAGCAGACGTCACTGCATGCGTAGATTCTCCAGACGGACTTCTCTCCACTACGCGAAGGCAGAGGCAAGCGGGACTGCAGAGTGACCGGCCGGAGGGACCCCAGAGGATCCTCAGATGGCAAATCAGAGGGACACTCACACCCAGAAAGGTCCAGGAGATTCCAGCTGGGGGGTGGAGGAAGGAGAGGCAGTTGCATGGGAAGACGGTCGGAGTCTCCTACAGTCTCATCCACCCGAGATCTTGTTGGAATAATCACGTTCGCTTTCCGTGCAGCAGCCTGGGCCGTTGACGAAGCGAAGAGACGGAAGACCTTTGAGATGACGTCAGGCGCATTCGAGAAGGAAACGTCCAGGAGAGCCAGCACTGCACCCAGCACCGTCTCTCGGCCTTTCGACGCCTGCAGAGCGTCCACTGATCCCAACCCCCCCCCTGCCCCCTCACCACCAACAGAGGACGCCAAACCCGGCGTGAGGGACAGCTGAAGTTGGTCGAGAGCGAACACTGCCAGCTCTGCAGCCGACAAGGAGGACGAGGAGGCGACTGAAGCCTGCTGAGGTTCAGCGCTTGAAGATTCATCCATCGTGGCAGCACAGGCAGCCAGATTCGTCGGATATCTGGAGGGGAAGGCGAGAGAAAGGACAGAAGGCAACAGAGATCTACCTTCTCTCTCCCTCTCTGCTTCGGACTGTTGACCCTCTTTCTTTGAAGGCCCCCGGGTGCCGACGCTGAGTGTTTTGCACAGCATCCCTAAACACATTTGAGAAAGTGCAGAAGCACTGGGCGTGTCTGGAGTGCAAGGGACGAGTCTCTGTAGTCTCGCGAGGGAAGAAGAAAATGCGACGCGACAAAGGGAAGAGAAGAGAGAGAGCGTGTAAATCTTTACGGCTTCGCGTATCTCTTCTGCTTCTGACATTTCGTTCTCGCAGAAATTTCTTTCTTCGCTTTCTCTTTCCTTTTCACCCTTCTCCTTCTCCTTTTCCTTGTCTCCCTTTTCCTTCGGTGCCTCCCCTGCTTCCTTCTCGACCCTCGTTCTCGGCTTCGTGCCTGCCAGAGGGTCCAGAGGTACGAAGCGACCCAGTAAGTGCACACTCTCCGCCTTCTTCTCGGTCTCCGTCTCGGAATCTCGGGGTCTCTCTTTGTCATCCTGCCCCATTCTCCCCACATCAGCAAGGAGCAGACGAAAGCCAGACTCAAAGGCTTTTACCCCACTCTCACCAGCAAGCTCCTTGCCCGTCAACAGACAGACTTCAGAAAGCACAAAAGTGCCTTCATCCCCCGACTCTCCTCCATTTCCGGGCATCCCTTCTTGTCGAAAGTCCGGGATGAAGACGGCTGACAATTTCCCAGAGTTCTTGCTGTCTGTCCCCGGCGCTCCACTGCGGTCTCGGATTAGAACCCCGTCAGTGAATGCCTCACCCCCTTCAGCCACTGTCCGAACAATGGGACGAGCAGAGAGCCAGGGGAAGTGAGACAAGGCCGTACCAGCACGGAGGAACTTGAGCTGCACATCCATTTTGGAGTCTGCCTCTTTGAACCCCTCACCATCGGTGACTGCGAAGAAGAGCCGTCTCTGCTCTGCAGAAGACAAATCCCTTGTTTCCTTTTTAAGCTCTGCATCCGGCACTGCCGCTTTCCTGCTGACAGGAAACACGAGCGCAACGGCCACTATTGATGTCAACCACCCGATACCTTCCCCTTCTCCTTGACCCTTCCCGCGCTCTGCTAGAGAAGCAGGCCGAGGCCCCTCAGAGGTCGGACGTCCAAGCTCCCCTATCAGCTTATCCATGGCCGCACAGCTTGTACGAATGGCCCTGTGGACACACCGAAAGAAGAGGGAACACCGTCTCTCAAGAGACTGCCTCATCGCGTCTTGCTCCCGCTCCCTGTGAACATCCCTGTCCTTTCCTCTGTCTCTAGAGGGGGTCGAGAGGACACTTCCCCCTGCCCCGCTTTGAGGCTGCTGGTGCGCATGTGAGGAAGAAGAGGCAGAGAGCAGCCTCTGGGTTGCGAGGACTCCCACAGACTTCCCAAGCCAAGAAAGAAACAAAGGAATCATCCAGCCCTGGCTGTACATAGCCACCCGGGATCGGGCCTCGCTCCGATGCAGCGGGGGGGGCAGGGGACCGCAGCTTTCGGAATCCTTTCTGGTTTTCCTCTGGTGCTGGGAGAACAACCCCGGAGAGGGGGTCATGGTCGCAATAAGAAAGGAGAGGACCTCCGAGAGTGCGGTAAAGAGACCGTCCCCCACAGACGGGTCGACTAGCTGACTTGCAAGGAGATGCAAAGCGTGTGCTTGTGACTTTCCGACTACTGTGGGGGGAAGCGCCAACGCGTCAGCGGCATTCGGTCGGATGTCTCCTCCGGTTGCCGTGAAGTTGGGGAAAATGCTTCCATTTGCAGCGGCAGCTGCGAAAGAAAGAAAGATCTGCAGTAGGTTTTCTCGCGCAGTGATTGAAAACCTCGGCACTGTCCATATAGAGAGGGCGTCTCCTGCCCCCTTGGCCTTTCCCTGTCTGTCTCCTTCGACTCCCGACAGTGCCACAGTTCCCGTACGTGACTGGTCAAGGCATGCGCAGACGCTGTGGGTCTGTACCACAAGCCTCTGGGCAGCATCTACAAGGAGGCACCCCGCCTCTCCCTCTGTTCTCCTAGACTGCGCAGAGACGCCGCTCTGAGATCGGGCCAGAGACACCCCTCGGCCAGGCCGTGAGAGCGACTGCCGGCGAGCGCGGGGCATGGATGCCGCAATGACGCGCGCAAGCAGAGCTTCAACGGTCCAAGAGAGGGCCAGGCGAGAGGCACACAGATGAACCCGCATCACCGCGTCCCGCACCTCTTTGGCAGAAACATCAGAGCACAGAAAGTCTGTCAGCGCACGCAATGCCTCTTGTCTCTGTAGTTGCACACTCACACCAAAGTCACCACCCCCGGAGGCAGGCAACGGGTGCACTGCCGAGGAAGCCACTGACTGGATGTCTGGGTCCTGCTCTGTGCTCTGCTGCGAATGTTTCCGGGCCAATCGACCCACTCCCGCCTGAGCGGTGCCTGTACCTGTCTCACTGCCAGTGGTGGTACCTGCCCGCATAAGCCGACGGAAGTTGTCGAGTGCACCCAGCATCTCACTCTTCATCTCACGACGAACAGAGGTGAAGGACCGATTCTGAGGGAGCGTCCCTGGAGGAAGGTCGGATGACTTCTGAGGCAAACCTCCTCCAAAGTCCGCAGACCTGTTCACCGACGATGCGGCGGCGGCGGCCGAACTCTGAGGAGCCCCCTTCTTTCCTTTCCCTTTCTCTCGTTTTCCTCCTCCTCCTCCTCCTCCTCCTCCCCCCTCGCCCCCCTTCATCATCTGCAGAGACCCGTGCAGAGGCTGAGAAATGCCCCCCCCCGCAAGTGAACGAACGAAGCTGCTCCCATCCGTGAACGACCGAGGAGGGCCGGAGTCTCCAGACACTGAAAGGAGAGGGGCGCTCTGCAACGCTCCACTCGTTCCTCCTCCAAAGCCAGAGGAACTCCCACCAACCGCAGCTGCAATTGCCGCGTGTTTGAACCCATCCTCCAGGGACTTGGAGGGTCCCTGACCTCCACCTCCACCTCCCCACAGAGACGAGAAGCTGCAGAGACAGATAGACACACGCGGAGATGACTGCCAGAAAAGAACCCACAAGAGAAGTACGAACAACACTGATTGCCCCAAAACACCCCCATCAACTAAAAAATTAACCAATTTGAGAGACAAACCAAACACTTCTTTGAAAGAACGCTAGCGAGAAAAGATGGCAGGAAAAACAACAATCAGATCGTTTCACTTCTTCTTCTGCCCAGTTCGCCATTGTAGAAAGAAGTCCTGCTGAAAGAAAATGACTACAAAGGGCATGCTGCAGCAATCAATTGCTTCTCAACTCACTCACCTTCTGGAAAGGGACGCGAGCTCGTCGTCCGAGTCCTCATACTCTGCCCCTGCGCCTCCACCACCAAGACACACAAATGAACCGCCCCCCTCCTCCCAACCTCCTGCTCGTCGCCCTGCTTGGTCACGCACAGACGAGGACGAGGAAACTCCAACAACCTTCATTACAGAGACCACCAACTCGCACCGGTCGAAAAGCTCCCGTGCGAGATCCGTCTTTGTTTTCGGGTCCGTACCGTTCGATGCCATTGCAAGACGCTGCTTCTGGGCGTACACCCACTCTCTGGCTTTGCGTTGAGCAAGCCCCCAGAGTTGCCCAATTTGGTCTGGGATCTCTACCTCCACCCTTCCTCCTCCACTCTCCCCTGCAGCCGGTTCGCCTTTCTCTGCCCGTGTGCGCCTGATCTCAGTTGCGCATCTCATCGCCGCTTTCCTCACGGCTGCAGCTTGGAGGAGCAGGGATGCAGTCATCCCACGTTCAGCCTCTCTCATTCCATCAAAGTTGCCCGGCAGCATGCACCTCTCCCCCGCAGGCATCTGGGAGTACACCGCCTGGTCAAGATCCAACGCAGCCCCGCGACTACGGAGCAAATCAACCAGAAACGAGTGGGCGTCTCGAGCTGCACCTGCTTCCGGCTGGGGTGCCTTGGCTTGTCTACTCCCCCCTCCTGCTCCTCCTGCTGCTGGAGAGTCATTTAGTGGTTGAAGATGTGGCATCGTCATCTCGATGGAGACGTCCCTTCCAGGAGAGGAGATCAAGCGGTCTGGGCTGTGGGGTGCGGAGACGGGGCGAGAGGGTGAGGGTGAAGGCGCCTCGGTGATGTCATAGAGGAGTCCTAGGGGTTCGTCGACCGGTCCGAACGGAGGGGGGGAAGAAGACGCACAGGGAGAGCGGTAACGTCGGACGTCCCTGCTGCGACTGACGTAGGAGAGGAAGGAGGGGAACAAGGAAAGCAGCCTCTGGATCTCTAGGATCGCCTCCCCCCCCGACAGACACGCCGCGGCTAGAGAGGAGGGCGTGCGGAGGGCGGAACTTGGAGAGGAGACGGCAAATTGGGGCTCTGCATGATAGTATCGGGAAGTCTCACTCAAACTTCTCCCCACCTCCCCTTTGTGCCCATCTGTCCTCTCTCTCTCAGCCCCCCGTCCCTCTGCCTGTGCGAGAGACAGGCAACTGCGTGCGTCAAACACACAGTCGCTCAAACTGGTCAAGGGCAGAAGATGAGACAGGACGCTACTAGTTGTAGCGCAGGGTTTCTTTTTTTCACATCCTTTGGCCTTCCCCCCACCCTCCGCCCCTTTTTCCCCAGGTCCGCTGACCCCTCCAACGTTCTGCTTGAGACCCAGCCTGTCTGTATTGTCAGTTCCCGATACCTCACCGACAGATTCGGGGCCCCGAACAGCAAGCATTACCTCTCTGCTGCCCTCCACTCCAGCCTTTTCCTCAACCTGCCCCCCCTCAGCCCAACCCAGAGCGATACCGTCTGCGTCCACATTGGCAAGGAAGTCGGCCAGAAGGGAGCAGGCTTGCAAGGAACTCCAAAGAATGTCGCAGGCAGGGTGCACAGTCGCAGCGTCCCCTTGACCAGCAACGAAGACTGCGGTAACGGTGGCACGAAAACCCCAGTCAAACTCAGTGTCTGCATACGAGCATTCGTATTTCACCTGCAGAGAGGAAGGAGGAAGGCAAGAACAGAGGCAGGGGAAGGGGGTGATGAGACTCAGTTCTTCGAATACCTTCAGCAGCCGGCGATAAGACTGAGTGAAAGGATTCTGGGCTAAAATTTCAGCATGCACTCAGCCCTTCACGGACTTTGATACTTTCTTTTCGCCCCCGCCCCCTCCCCCCGGGCTCTCTTCCGCACAAATGGGGAAAGAAAAAAGGGCGAAGACACGGACAAACAGATCGAGGCTGAAAGGGGGGAAAGGAACAAGACACTGAATGCACGCACGTACACAAAATCGACTGACTGACCTCCAGCTGTGCGACTTTGTGGTACTGCAATTGGCGGAGAGAGCTTGAGGATCGGAACGTTTTCTTTTCCTTCTCCTTTTCTTTTCCTCCCTCGGCCCCCCCTTCCCCAACACCATAATGGTGCACAATAAAATCAATCCGCACATCCGACTCCTCCACTTTGCTTCGCGGATCAAAATCAATCACAACCACAGATGCCCCCTCAAGCCCCCTTGCACGGTCCCGAAAGTCATATGTGCGTCTCCACCCTGGGGGAGGTACACGTGCAATCGGGTGTGCCGTGTCAATCCTGTGTCGGTGCACGTTCAGTGGCACAGAGCCTCTGAACTTGTCGGCAGGGTGCACGGCGGTGAAGATCCGGTTGGGGACCCAGGCCGTGGTGTCAGGGCCTCCGTAGGCAATGACCACCGGGGAGAGTAATGGAGGGCTTCGCGCAGTTGCCTCACTAAGACAGTCCTTGAATGACTGGGTGACTCTCCCCCCTGATCCCGGTATCGCATCTGCAGGCTTGAAGGTTCCGAGGAGCGCCTCTTCGCTTGCATTTCCTCTCAGCTCTGTCGCCTCCCCACCCAGCGCGGCAGAAAAAGAAAGGAAAGTGGCAAAACGAACCAGGGACGGCAGAAAGTCCTGCACCAACTCGTCTACTGCATGTCGGCCTGCAGGAACGAGAGGAAAGACTTGCTGTCTCCACCAGGCCAGATCGATCAGCTGGGGGAGGAAGGCCCTCCAAGAGATCCACAGAAGGGGTCCAGAAAAGGAGACGGGTAGAGAAAAGGGGGGGGACTCCTCTCCTCCTCCAGTCTCGAGAGATCCCTGAGGACTTCCGATCATCGTCATCAAAATCTTCCCTATCAACCCCAAGGCACCCAATAGGGCGTCTCCTGCTGATTTTTTCTTCTCGACAGACGGAGACGGCACACTTTCTCCTCCCTTCCCCCTCCCCTCTTCTTCCCCTTCTGAGTCCTCTGAAAGGAAATCAAAGTCGGCTGGGGGTCTCTCTCTCTTCGCCTCTCTCTCTTTCTTCTTCTTTGTGGACGGATCCTCCCCCAACCCTGTTGCCAGGAAAAAGTCACGCTCCAACGAGTCAACAGAGGACCCCGACAGATGGAGCCCTCCTCCCTCCTTCTCTGTCTCTGAAGAAGGCGAGACTGCTGCAGAGGAGGCAGAGGCGTGCTGTCGTCGCCTCTCCTCTCTCGCAAGGGCGGACTTGGCAGTCAGAGTCATGTGGAATGTCAGCTTGCTCAAGCAGAGAGCCGCCACCTCCTGCATGCATGCATACGTTGGGTCAAGCATGGATTCGGATTCATGGAAGGAAGAATGTATCTCTACAAAAGCCACCCGGCCATTCCTGCATGCACCCATCCATCGTGAGTGTAAAAGTCACGCACGGTAATGGGAAACAACCCGTCATTCTCTTTTTGCTTTCTGACTGCAGATGAAAGCAAAACATGCCAGCCCCCCAGTGACCAGCAATCCCATGCAGGAGAAGGAACAAAGAAGAGAGAGCCTCATGATATAATGCCTCCATCCATGTGTGTGTCCACTGACCGCAGAAGAATCAAACGACCCCACGTGTTTCGTTTTTCAACAAAAGCACACGAATGCATGCGAGTCCGACCTACCTGTATCGTTTTACATCTCGCCGCCTCATTCCCTCCCTCGAAGCCCTCCTCGAAGACTCTGCAGAGGATCGATACTCGTGAACTGTCCTCAGAAGAGCTTTGAGCAGCCGCAGCGGCAGGCGGGGAGTGGCGGGGTGCCTCGGCATCGCATGCGATGGATGCCAGGAGAAACGCGGCTCGCACTGCGAGAGGCACCGCAGCCCCCCCCTCTTTACCTTTTCCCTTTCTATGCCGATCAGGCTTCATGTCATGAAGGGTAGAAGAGAACAAATGAGGGAACTCGGCAGAATTTGCCAGATGCACAAGCACTGGCTCCATCTGGAGCGCCTTCAGAGCCGTGACCCCTCTGCGTTTGATGCCCTCCTTCTGGTTCTTTCTCACTGTCCCCTCTGCAGGTGCACTCTTTCTCATTGCGTCATATGAATCGAGAGCCTCGACAAGGGCACTCAGGGGGCTGGGGAGATCTGGAACTGGAGACAGAAGACTTCCTGTCCCACTCTTCTGCTCTTGCTCTTGCTGCTGCTGGAGAGACTGAGAACTTGGGACAGAACCAAAGCCAGCACCAATCGCACACACATCACAGGCAAACACGACATCTGCGGCTGCATCTGCCAGAACCGTTTGCCATGCCGAACTTGAGGGACTTTCCTTCTTGTCCGTCTCCCCACTGGAAGATGCGAGAGGCCGCACGTCTGCGTGTACAATCTCCCGAATTTTCGTCATCTTGCGGGCGCCATCTGAGTCCTCTCGCAGTCTCTTGACGTTTGGGGGGGATTCAAGGAGACTGCAGAGCATCCGGAGACAGCAGAGGAGGATCACAGCAGAGGCCTCTGACATTCCTTCCGTCTCCTTTCTCTCTAGATGACCTCTCTGTCCCTTGAAGATCTCCACCGCATCCCGCACAACCTTGCACAACGCCAGCAGCGCTGAGGGCTCACAGACCATCCACAGAGGTTTCGAGTCATCAATCAAGGCGCTACTAATTGCAGAGACCTGGGGCAACAGCGCCCTGCTCAGGCTGCCCCCGTTCTCTCGACTCAAACAGTCGATAATCGTGCGCAACAGAGAGGCAGCACGGGTCACCAACAATGCAGAGCAGACGGAAACGGTGACCTGCACGCAGCAAGCCACACAAATCTTGTACAAAGTTCTTTCCCAGAAGTCGTACAAATCAACAGATTTCCCTGTGAGTAGCAGAAGTCAGCTTCAACCTCACTTCTATCTGCCAACAATAAGAGAACGCGACACGGTAGCCTCCCTTTGTGTGACTGACGCATTAAGGAGTCAGCCCTTTCCCTCAAATGGACTTCCTGACGGACTTAATCCAGTGCTGTTCTTCTCTTTCTCATACTTCCTGCAAAATTCTGCCGTGGTTCTGTTAAGCTACGAATGTCTGACTGGCTGACTGACCGTGGTTGCAAGCCCGAAAGGACTAGAAGAGTCCAGAGCCTCTCTAGATTTGAGCATCTCCCTCTTTGGTCCTATGTGGCAGTTCAACAGGCACTGCAGTTCTGCACGAGACAGCCGAAGTCCGTCTACGTGCCTCACAGTCAACCGAGGACCTCCCAGAGACAACGCAAACCTCCATCCCACTCCCTCCCCATCGGAAGACGAGCGGGAGTCCTTCACTCCCTTCTCAACAGGGAAGGAAACAGAGGGAAGCCGTACTGCCCACACACGCTTTCCATCAACAAAAACCTCAAACACCTTCAGAGTCAAATTTAGAATCAATGTCACTGTCCAAGAAGCACAACTGTCGGCAAACAAACCTTCAGAGAAAGCACCCGACGGCCGTTGCCGATGACGATTACCGAGGGGCCACACCTCTTTGGGCTCGCGCGTCTGTACAGGCCACCCCTCCACAAATGCTCCCATTGAAGGAGACTTCTCCTCTGCTGCATCGTTCCCTCCTTTCCCCTCTGCTAACAATCCAACACCTTCCGCAATTTCAAACGCAGTCAATCCGTCTGTTCCCCCCTCACCACCACCTCCATCTTTCCCCCCCCCCGGAGCTGCCGTCCCTTTCCAGAGCGCTCCACGACCACTGAGAGCAAACGTGTTCAGGGATCCTGAAAGCCGACGCAGGGGTCTCCGTGACACCTGCCACGTGCCCTCCTTCGTCCTCTCCACTTGGCAACCGTCTCCGTTGGTGAGTGCGACGCCGATCTCGAAATCAGACGACAGGGGCAGGGGGGCGGACGCCAACCCGCGCTGATCTTCTATCACAGTCAGCTGCAAAGGGCACGCAGACACGGAGGTGGACGAGCAAGAGAGCAAACAGACAGAGCCTCCGAATACCATGAGCAAACATGCATAGAATTGCACTGGAGACAAGGGAAGTGGAAAAAAAAAAGCAAACGCGATCAAACCGATCCAGCCAGCGAACGCACAATAACAACAACAGTCCAGCCGGAAGAACCAAAACACAGCTCTTCGTCCGTCTCCCTGTCTTCCCCACCGCCCCCCAAGGACCCCCCCTGCTGACTCACATGACAGACTCGCAACCCCGCCGTGACGGCTTCGGCACCCAGCACGACTCTGGGGGCAGGAGTCGTCGAAAACCCCACGGGGAAACCAGCCGACATCATGGCAGACGACGACAAGTTCACACTCGTCAACGCAGAGGACAGGGGGCCGTGTCGTGCATCCACGGCCTCGTAGTCGCCTCTCTCACCGCCGGTGCCACTCCCGTTTCCCGATGGACCCACGGCTGTCTGACTGCCCCCGATGGCGAGGGGGGAGGTTGCAACAACCCTTGAGTTTCTCGCGTGCACAACTCCAATCTCGGCCAAGACCCCGCGCGCAACACCGGAGGAGGAATTCATCAGATTTTGCGACGCTGACCTCCCTCCACTCCGACTGCTCCTGTGTTTTTCCCCCTCCCCCCCTGGCTGAGTGGGCACATTCGCGTATTGAAGAGAAGAGACGGAGTGCACATCAATGACAGCATCGCATGGTATGAGGGCTCTCACATCGCGCGCGTCCTCTCTGGCGATTCGAGAATACACTCTCTCCAATGAGGACGGCACGGGGGGCGCTCCCCCTCCACCAGCAGAGGACGATCCAGCACTGGCTGCTACTGCTGCTGCGGCGGCGGCATCGTCTGCTTGAGAAGCCCTTTTGAGAAACTCGAGGGATCCCTCACCAAGATACCTCATCACAGTAGGAGCAGCTGCATTCCCAAGCACCTCCTTCTTCGCTTCTGCAATCGCATGCCCGTCTGGAAAGGCCCCCCCATCGCTGGTGGTGTCAGTTCTCGGCGGGCCTCCCAAGCTCAAAAACACTCGGACCATCGAGCGTCTGGCTCCGTCGAGAGCGACCGTGAAGGAAAACCTGCTGGTGCCGGTGCTACCGCTTGGGGGGGGGGTCTCGCCTGTGAGAGGTCCAGGGGGTGGGGGTATGGGCGGGACAGTCCACAGGGGCGTGAGGGATCCCAAGAGAGCGAGCAGCTGGAGCTCCTCTATCGCAGACTGCCCAAATTTTTCGCCTGCTGCCCTGCCCCCTTCTCCCTTGTTGTCAGACGACGACGAGGATGAGGACGACACAGGTGAGTTTGAGGATCCGCACTTCAGCATCTCCATGCACATCGAGAGCACTTGAATGAGGTATTCGCTCTGCATGCCATGCGGGGAAATGAAAAGGCCGCAGCAAAAAAGAAAAAATGACAGAAAGAAAAATTATCTGTTTCGGGGGGCAATGCGCAAGGGTGCATGCGTATACGAGGAAGGCCTGCATGTCAATTCTTGGATTCAGGAGGTATCCCTCATGATCACGAAGAAATCTTCAGGCAGGCAGAACACCAAAGAAAGCAACAGGAATAAAAAGAACCCAACCCAGAAGGAGCGGAAGTGCTGACCACACACAAATAGCGACACACCACTGAACGCATGTTTCACACCCATACGCCAAAAACATCGATCGGTGCGATGATAGGGCTCTCAGGTGGGCAGACAGACTGAAAAATGACGAGCTTGCAAGTCGACAGGCTGTGCAAATAGAGAAATAGAGTAGGCGAGTGAGAAAGGCGGAGGGGGACAAACACACGCAAGTCACAAAAAAAAAAGACGGGGAAAGTGAGGGGAAAAACAAGCAAACAAAGAGACCGACAGACAGACCTGACAGGCCCGGACAGCGATTGAAAGTACGGCCTCGGAGAGAGTGGAGAGAATGGCGGACGAGGGCTGTCCCACTAAACGCTCTACTGCCGCCAACTCGTCTGCACCCCCATTTTCGCCCCTCCGCAGTGCGCACAGTCGTACGCAAGCCCGCCGAAATCTTTCCACCAGGAGCTTCACGCTTCCGGGCAGCCCGTCGAACCTGATCACTCACCCACATACACAGGCAGAGTGTGTGTGTATGTGTGTGTGTGCGTGTGTGTGAAAGGGAAGAGAGAGAGAGAGAGAGAGAGAGAGGGAGAGAGAAAGAAAGAGAGAGAGAGAGAGAGAGAGAGAGAGAGAGAGAGAGAGCGACAGAGAGAGCGACAGAGAAAGAGAGAGAGAAAGAGAGAGAGAAAGAGAGAGAGAGAGAGAGAGAGAGAGAGAGAGAGAGAGGAGAGAGAGGACAGATATGAATCCAGGGACGGAGATCTGACTTTTGATCCCTCCATCCGGATGGTGTGCACATTCTCAAAATTGCGCCGATCAGACATCAAAGAAAGCCCACATTCCGCTAATCAAACCGATTCCACCCCGTGCAAGGAAGCGAAGCGTGAAAATGGCAATTGAAGAGAAGCAACCGAGAAACACATAGTGAATGAAGGGCATTTATGGCATGGCCCGCATGGCCCTTGTAGGCCGTTTCTGCAAGTCGGTTTTCTTTTAACAACGCGTACCTGTTTGATGGCATGTCCATCAGTACATACGGTGAGAGCTGCGAGAGGGACTTGATGAGCACCTTGGCAAATTGCTCGGACTGTTGCATGTGCTTGGCTGTGTTTTCGCTGTCGTCGAGGCCCTCGCCCTTGTCGGCCATGTTGGCCATCGGCAGCTCCCACGGGCTCAGGCTGACAAGGAGAAGGTCGTAGAAGCCTTCCCGGAGAGTATCTGATGCCTTAGGTCTCGAACCCGCTGCAACGGAGCGACGGTATTCGACTCCAGGGTCAACCAGCGGATGGAAGGGGTAGGGCCCATCCTGCGCACCCGCCTGGGTGGAGAGCCCCAGCTCCGAATCATCGGCTGAGGAGACAAGCTTTTTTGTCTGTGCTGCTGTACTGAATTGTGCAAAGGCGTGAGAGCCCCGTTCCCCGAATTGATCGGTGAGGGAAGCGCCAACTGTCCGTTGTATGCGCACCCTCTTGATAAGAGAGCCTAGCCAAGGGGGGTGCAATGTGCTGACCGAAAGCTTCTGTGTGGATGAGGTGGGTGGTGGTGGTAGGGAAGCTGAGAGAGGGAAGTCTCTGTGTGCATCGAGAGCAGTTGCCACCTCCGGTTCGTGCACTCTCTGCTGCTGCTGGGCTGGGGAGGGGACGGATCCATCTGCCGTCTCTGGCGCCGTACTAGACGAGCAGCTGGGTGAAATTACGTCAGAAAAAAAATCAGAAGGCGCGTCTCCATCCCCACCAGACAGACCACAGACAGCCTCATGCACCGCGACCCCCCAGCTGAAGGGGTCCATGGCGATGAAACCCTCAGAGGCAGAATGGAATTGACGAGGAGATCTTTTCCGACGGGGTGTTCATCACTCCAATCAAATTGGCTGCGACACTCTGAGTGATGTCGAGGATCGACTTGCAAAATCAACGGACGAGGAAGTGCACGCAGTTCACATGCAGGTATTTACAGGCACTGACCACAGTCTGGAAAAATTTCGTGAAGAAGTGGGTAGTATGCTTCAACAGTCGATCCGGCCTTTCTCCTTGCAATCTCCTTGATTGCATGACAGATTCGATCACATCGGGGAGCGATTCGGAGCGTTCGGAAAACGACCTAGGGCGCGCGCCATGCACCTCGGGCGCCACCCATGCAGCTATTCTGAGCTATATAGGGCGCGCCACCCCAGGGCGACATCGGACCCACGGCGCCACTGGATCCTTGCAAGGCAAGGCGCCTTGCACCCTAATCACCCCTACCATCTTTAAGATCCTGACTCAAAAAAATAATCCTGTATAAAAGAACATCACCTCGATTTATCTCGATTCAGGCATCATATAGCAGCGTATGGTAGTATACCAGACTAATCGAGGCCTGGAGAGACTGCACAATAACTTTGAAGACATGAATTATATGAATTAAAGGGAAGATCATCTTCGTCAGTATTCCCTAAAATTATGGTACCATAATAATATGGGCCCAAATTGGAGTTTCTTATCTCCGTGTCTCGAGCTAGGCATCTTCTTACTACTTCTTACACCTTTTAATATCTTCTGCAAAGTATACGTATCGTTCGTAATCAATCAAACTAGATCAAATTAAGATCATCGAACCAGATTAAACTAGATACTCTACTACCACGTAGGGATATAGACCCTCAGCTAGTCGTAGCTGGGATCAGCTCCTACATACAGATAAATGTTCTGTCATGCATGGGTAGTTCTACTATCTCTGTTCTATAAGACAAATAACGGATGTTTTTATAGAGACTACATGCTGCACAATTAATTCCCGGCCATGCAGCATACATGTATGCGCCCTATACACTTTTACATGTTATACGCGCATACTTCATTTCATCTTGACACAACTGCTTATCAGACCTTCACAACGCTATGGAAGAGAGAGAGGAGTCCCCACAGGAGAAGTGATTGGAGGCCCGTGAGGTCTGTCCCTGGTGCGCCAGTGGACCTGTCCACCCAGAAAGAGTCTGTTGAGAGAGAAGATAGAGGTCAGAGTACTTTCCTCCAGGTGACGTCTGAAGAAGTAGAAGAGAAGGGAAAAGACAGGGAGGGGCCGTCTTCTGATGCTGGTCCACCGACTGACCAGGAAGACATTGATATGTACGACCCTAGCGGTGAAGAAACCCCGTTATTCAGTCCGGTCCAGCCCGTCCCAGTGATGGAACCCATACCGATGATGATCGGCAGAACTGAAGTAGGTGGAAAGGGGAAAGCCAAGAGAAGGAGAGAGAAACAACAGAGGAAGAGAGAGAGGCAAAAGGAGGTGAAGCACCGTGCAGAGATCAATACTATTGGGCAGGCTCGTGGGGATAGCCACCAGACAAATCTTGGTGCCTCCTTTCAAGGAGTGAGTGCAGAGGTACAAGTAGAGAGACGGGATAGGGTTACAGTCACTGTGCAGGAGGACCGAAAAAGAAGGAAAGAGGAGCGAAAGGAGTAGAAGAGGTAAGAGACTCAGAGAGCTAAAATCAACGCCCTCAGGCAGAGGTAGTCGTCGCTTCTTGGAAATTAAGTAAGAGCGACGGGGGAAAAAGAGCATTGGGGGAGATTCAGCAGCAACTCCATGCCTCAACTTAGAGACCCCCGTAAAATTTGAGAGCAACAACACAGAATCACGTCAGTACACCTTCGCAGTAGCATGGAGATGGGTCATATACAGGGGAAGAGGGGGTTTGGTTCGAGCGGAGCGCCTCCCCTGAGGAAGAATGTGCAAACGTATCAACTCGCCTCTATCCGTCACTGCAACAGGGTGGAGACGCCGAGCATGGAGGGAGACGCAGGAGGTGCCCAGTCCAGAGAAACCCAACCACTGTCTTATGACGAATACATCCAAAAGTATTTCTTTGAACGGTGTGTTACCTTGGGCACAGTATGCGATGGCAACGTTTCGTTAAAGGGTGTGTCGTGAAGTGTGTGGGCCAGAGTTGGAGACGGAATACATTCACAGTCGCATTCCAACGCTTCTCTTTTTCTGTCCATTCACATCCTTTCATTTCGTTTTAACACACGGTTGCTTTGGTTTTTCGCGTCTGTTTGGTGCTGTCTGCATGTCTGTATTTTTCTCACCTGCGTTGAGCAGCATTTTTTTTTTTCTCGGTGATCGTTTCAATCGTTGCGTGCCTTTGCTCGGCCGCGGGACGCGGCGTTGGAGGAAGGGGGCACGGTGTGGGTGAGAAAGGAAGGGAGGAGACGGAAGCAGGTGGCATGCAGTAAGGAGACAGAGCAAAGAGAGAAAGAGAAGAAGAGCTGACAGTGAGTGACGGCCAGAAAGGGAAGACTCTGTTTGTGCAGCATGATGGCTAGAATAAGGCAGACATTCAGATCGATCAGAAAAAAGAGAAAACAAGAGTTGAAGTAGGCAGAGGTGGCTGTATTGGCTACGGATTAGCCAATCAAAGAAACAGTTCATCTCATGTACTACTGTATTCCAGGTTCAAATCCTGTGAATAATTCTTTATCCCGCTTTTTATGTGAGAAAAGAGAGCCTGCTTTGCAATCAGTTACAATCAGTCGCCATAAGCCTAATCAGCAGCAAAGGCTGGAAGAAAGAAAAAATGACTTGAGGTGATTTGCATAGATTCGAGACCGTTTTGTATGGACCAGGCCTTTTTGAGATCAAATTGCCTCATGCTGATGAAGTGGCGGGACGCCACTCTAGAGGGAGGGGGCACGTAGCATTATAAAAGTCTGACAAGCAGTTGTGTTAGGATGATATAAAGTACGTACGCATAACGTGTGTAGAGCGTATACATGTATGCTGCATGGCCGGGAATTAATTGTGCAGCATGCAGTCTCTATGAAGACATCCGTTGTTTGTCTTACAGAACAGAGATAGTAGAACTACCCATGCATGACAGAACCTTTATCCGTATATAGGAGTTGATCCCAGCTACGACTAGCTGAGGGCCTACATCCCTATGAAATAGAACCAATTTATAGAACCAAGCAATATATAATAATATATAGCTAAACAATGCGAACGGTGCAGCGAACCCTAACTTGGTTGATCATTTTTTATATCATTTTTTTGATAATCAATACTAAAATTACTAATCAATATTTGCTGACATGTGCTGAGATATCTGTTACAATTGTTTGTTGACTTTATTCTGGATTTATCTGGATTATGTAAAAAGGATTTTACTAAAAAAAATGTATACTCATACTAACTTATACAGTAAAATTGCTAGTAACTCATCATTTGTATTCATAGTTTCAAAATGGTATATATGCTAAGGTAAGTGTCAGGCAGCTGTTTTGGAATGGTCGTCATTGGCCGCTGCAGTGGCCGGTAGCCAATCAATCAATGGCTTTAAATCTTATAATTTACTTTACGATTTATTCATGATTAATAATTTGATATAGAACAAAATGCTAAAAATTGATGCAGAAAGAGCGCTTACTAAGCAGAGTTTTACAAAATAATTACTTTTTAAGTTCAAAAACAACTTAGACACTCACTAGATAAAAACGCTAGTTAGGGCGTTTTACTAGGATATTTTATATCACTCCAGACAAACTGAGTAGACCAGACTTTTACACAGATAAAGCACTTATCACTTATGTATAACTATATCTAACGTTAGCTATATAGACATACATACAACAGATTAAACACCTTTTTTGTTGTACTGCTTTATAATCGAGTACAAAAATGACTCAACTTGTTTATGACAGAAGCTGATCCTAGAGTTGGTCTGCTAAAAAATATTATAAAAAGTGGTTTTATCTTTTTGTTATGTCTGAGCAGTATGTTTGGATAGCTAAAACAGTTACTTAGCCTAGAAGCGTGAAAGGGTAGTTTATGAATCTGTTTCTCCAGACAGCACAGGCCCCTGGAGGACATAAAAACCTTCCTGAATGAGCTGAGTGCTAATATAGCTCTAATGGTCAGCGTAATGTCCAACTCGCTCAGAGACGTTTTCGGGTAGGCTTAGTTGTGATTGTGAAGACGAGGATGGAAATAGAACTGCCAGTTGTAGATTCTTTAAGTTTTCCTATGCCTTGTCGGTAAAGGCTGCACGCACACACATCTAGTTTTTTTACTAGTTTTTTTATTTGATCGGAGTTATTGATCAACAAACTCTTGAACAGAAAATAAGAACAAACATTTGCAGTGAGGGATCTTTAGAATGATTGGTAACAGATACGCATATGCACACACGGAGTCTGAGAAAAGGAGGCAGGGCATGGAGTCTGGTGGAAACCAATGGGGGCTCTGCCTCAGCCAAGAGACTCCTCTGGCCAGGAAGGAAGAGAATGAACAAACAATGAAGAGGGAGAGCCACAACTGACCTCAAATGAGCGAGTTGATTTCGTCTCGGATCTTTTGCAACCTCTGCAAAGCGGGCGCTCTCTCAGCCCCCATCGCAATCTTCGTTTTGGTGTGAACTCCATTGGTGCAAGTTGGTCTATCGCCGTCATCACGTCGGTTGTACTTCTCACCTTTCGGTACAGGGATGAAGCCCTCCGTCCCCTGTTTAGACCAGGCAGTCTATCTCCTCTTGCACCTTCCTGAGCCTCGCTAGGGCCGGGGCCCTCTCACTCTCCATTGATATTTTTGTCTTTGCGGTGAACTCGGATGGCTGGAGTTGCTCCATGGCTGTCATCACATGGGTGGTATCTGTGACCTTTTGGTACAGGGAGTTTGCCTCCTGCAAGCAGACGTATAAATTTGAGGGGCATAGGCAAGTTCACTGTTGATCATTGTTTCAGAAGTTCATGCTCCTCAACAAGAGGCCGATAGAATCAGTTTTCATTTAAAACAACGAAAGAGAAAACAAATTCGTGACTTTCTTTTTGAGGTGGTGCTTCCTTCCTTCCTTTCTTTAAATTAGGCAGTCCAGCTCCTCTCGGATCTCCCTGAGTCGAGCGCCGGTTGCCTCTTTATATTTATTGAAATCTTTGTCTTTAGAGTGTACTGTGAGTCGGGCAGAGTTTCCATTTCCTGCATCATTTGAGTTGTCTCCGTGATCTTGTCAAGGAGATTCGCCGCCTTCTGCAAGCAGATGTATAAATTTGAGGGGCTTGGGCAAGTCTACGATGAATCATTGATTCAGAAGACTTAGTTCGCACTCCTTAACAAGTTGCCGATCGAGGCCCATAGAATCAGTTTTTCATTTGAAACAACCTAAGACAAAACTTTGCAGTCAAATGAAACAAATTGAATGAAACCCACACATAGAGACGATAAGACACCACACGATACGGCACGCGATGAAACCCTCCGTCCTCCGTTTAGACCAGGTAGTCCATCTCCTCTTGTACCTCCCTGAGCCTCGCTAGGGCCGGGGCCCTCTCACTCTCCATCGACATTTTTGTCTTTGCGGTGAACTCGGATGGCTGGAGTTGCTCCATGGCTGTCATCACATGGGTGGTATCTGTGACCTTTTGGTACAGGGAGTTTGCCTCCTGCAAGCAGACGTATAAATTTGAGGGGCATGGGCAAGTCCACTGTTGATCATTGTTTCAGAAGTTCATGCTCCTCAACAAGAGGCCGATAGAATCCGTTTTTGTTTGAAACAACCAAAGACAATACTTTGTAGTCAAGTCCTCACCTTTCAGCAGCTGGTGCCAGCTAGCAGAATGAGATTACCAAGCACACTCACGCTCCCTCACACATCTGGAATTTCATAGCAAGCACCTACCGGCAAACCGGCAAACCAAACATGCCCCACATACGATACTCCCCACCACACACACACACACACACACACACACACACATACAAACAAACAAACAAACGAACACACAGACACATACATACACATACACACACACACACATACACACACACACACACACACACACACACATACACACACACACACCTCTTGTTCGTAAGCTCTGCCTCCGCAGTAGCCGTAGCCAGAGCCTCATTCCCTGTCATCACTTCCATCATTTTTTTAAAGTGGAGTCTTTTTCCCCACTCCCCAGGTACGTGTAGAGGTGCACTGCCTATGCAGGTGCACGGAACCTTTCCATACCTTTCCGAAGTACGTGGGTCGGTCACTGGGGGGG
>JAHBMJ010003583.1:0-10110 GCA_018398765.1 Chromera velia | reverse complement strand
TCATTCTCATCATCATGATTGTGCGTGTTATGCATGTTGGGAGTGTTTGTTGGGCTGTTGGGCCGTGTTGGGCTTTCTTGTTAGGCGTTTTGGGCGCCCAACAGCTTTCTAGCAAGGTGAAGCCCAACAGTACAACAAGCCCAACAGCCCAACAAAACCTGGCGACACAAAGTTTTTCATAAAAATGAATGCATGTTTCTAGCCCAACATAAAAACTAATGTTACTGTCATGTTTTTTGTAATTTATAGTTTTTGGTTTTTTATGAAACTTCTTGCATAATATTCCTAGATTTTTGTCTGTTTTTCTTTAAAGTCAGGGGTCATGATCTACCTATATGTAGAGTGCGGCCCCCTAGGGGATCAGCAGAGTGGAAACAGGGAGGGTACGACACGTGGACCAAGGAAGAGTTCCAAATGGTAAACTACGACATCTGAATGCGAATGAGAAAAAGACAAACGAGACTGCTCAAAAGAATGTTTTCATTTCTCTCCCCCCTTCATCTATGCCTCCACCTCCTTCATTCAATGATCCTTCCTCTTGTCCTCTTCCACCTCAACACTCCTCCCCCTCCCGTCCCTTCTCTTCTCCTCTTCTTGATGTACAACTCCATGAGCCGTCAAAGATTTTTCCTCAGACACGCAGACAGCGCTCTCCTTCTATTGGCAAAAGCAAGCGAAGCAAGCGGTCCAGAAGAAAAGAGCGAGGCCGCCAGAGAAAGGAAAGGTTTGATCGGGAGGTCGGACAACGTTGTTATTCGCAGTTTCGCTCCAAGCATGGAGAATTTAACAGACGCAGAGCAACCAAGCATGACAGAAACCTGCATGGTGCAAAGGCCACTTTCTTTTTCACTTCTCTTCTCGTCTCCCAAATGTTCACACCTTCTTTTTCTATTTCTGGTACTCTTCCTTCTTCATTTGTTGATGCTGATGCTGCTGACGTCAATTCTTCTTTTGATGAGGTGTCTTTCCTTTGTGAACCAATTGTCCCACCTTTTACCCAGCTCTACTCTGATCACTTTTCACCTGCAGTCGCTGCTAGCTCAGATGAGAAGGAAGGTCATTTTTGCTTCATTGGGTCCCAGTGCACTGGAAAGACTCAGTTGACAGCAGAGAGCCTTCAACGATCGTCTTCCTCTTTATCCTCTCTCCCTTTATCTTCTTCTGTACAAGAACTTCTCTCTTTCAAAGAAAGCAGAACTGACCGTTGCTCCTCGGCTGGCTCTTCTGTTGTTATAGTAGAAGAAAACGAAGAACAGGACGAAATTTGCTCTGAAGAATTCACATGTGCATCATCCGTTTGCTTTTCCGATGACTCTGACTCATCAGACTGCATTTTTGACGGACAAGCGGCGGATGGCCGTCCAGAAAAAGTGCAAGTGACGGCGGAGTACGCGCATGAATATTTAAAGTATGTGCATCAGGAAGTGGGGCACATCGGGGGAAAGGCTCTTTACACCCTGGTCTCTCCATATCTTGTTGTAAGGGGACTGCGAAAAATGTGTGAGGAGTTGAGAGCCGAATGCAAGACTTGCCTGCAGGTCCACGGTCTGCCGAGACGTCTCCGTGGACAACGAGGATCTCATGTGAGAACTCGTGCTCCCCTGCAACAAGTAGCAGTTGACACAATCTTTTTGTATGGGTCACCTGTTCTCACTATCATGTGCGAGGCAACCTCTTTTCTCATGGCTGTTCCGCTGAAAGACACAAAGGCAGAAACAGCATGGAAGGCTTTTGAGGAAGCATGGTTAAGGCCTTTTGGTTGCCCTCTTTCGTTTCGTGGATTTATAAAAACGGACAACGGAAGTGAATTTAAGGCAGTCTTCTCTTCCATGCTTGAAAGTCTTGGAGTCAGACAATTGTGGACACCACCGGGTCTTCCTCGTGCAAATAGGCTTCTTGAACATAGACATGATGATTTAAAGCGTCTAATCGAGGCTGTTTTATTAGACAAGGGCCTTGACAAACGACACTTCCTTCAAGTCTTACCCCGGTGTGTGTCCCAACTGAACCTCCTCCCTTCAGTGAATTCAGACAAGAGGTCTCCTTATGAACGTCTGACCTCTCAGCGCCTGCTTCCTCCCTCTCTCGAATCTTTGCTCGCTGACATTCACAAGAAAGGACCGTCAGCCCTCTCTCCTCTGAATCTGTCCGTCGGTGAACGTGTCTACTGGAAAAACCCAAGGAAGACTTACCGTTCTCTTGACATAAAGTGGCGGCTCTTTGAGGTCTCTGCCCTCGTGCCCCACTCTCGATTTCTTGTGTATTTGACTCCAATCTCGGAGTCAGGAGAAAGGCTGCAGAGCAAAGAATATCTGGCTCATTCGTCGTGTTTTGTCCTTGCTCCCTCCAAACCTCTACTTTCTTTCTCTCGCTCGGTTCCAAATGGTCAACAGTCGAAGACAAATGTCTCTGCACACAATGAATCACAAAGGAAGTCCGGCTCTTCTTCTTCCTCTTCTCTTTCTTCTCATCCTCCTTCATCTTCTATTCCATTCGCTGAGAGCATGGAATTCAATAATCAGAAAGACGCGTGGCCAGTTGGTCTTGCCTCGGCTGGACCTTTGCCGATCAACGAGGGAGATGAATGCAGAGAAGCACCCGGTGCCCCCTCTTTAAACTCTCGTCCTCTTCCTGATGAAAGGTTGACGGACGAAGCAAGAGAAGGAAACAGGGCCGCTACTTCTGCCAAACAAGGTTCTTCTTCTTCTGATTCTTCTTCTTTGAACTCTTTTCCTCATATTCTTGAAGGCGAGCCTATCTTTTTGTTTTCAGAACCGTACGTCTCTCTACCTTCCCCGCCCGAAACAAAGCCAAAGACTGCAAGGGAAACAGAGAGACAACGTCTACTGACCCCTTCTCCTTCAGACGGGGACGGGTGGGGTTTCATCATGCGAAGGAATCCGGACCTGCTCAGGAAGTGCCCTCTCATTTTTTGAAAAGACGAAGAACTGCAGAGAGGAATGATAGGCAGAAAGGCGGGAGTCATGTCGGATGGCTTACTTCTTGTTCATGTATGGGGATCTTACTCACAGGGACTCTTGTCAGAAAGAGTCTTTGCCTCACAATTCCATCGTCCCAACAACACTGTTTTTTGAACACTGACCCCTTCTCTCACTTGCTTTCCTCACCTCAGAAAAGTCTCCCCTACATGTGTGAGAGAATCAGAACTCTTTCTTTCCTCTTCACGTTGTCTCCTTCCTGATGCGTGTGCAAGCATTGCAAAACACCTCGACTCCGCCTCGATCTCTCGTCTTGGACTCAACCAGAGCAAGACGGCCGAAGAAATCAAAAAGACGGAGAATTGGTTGAGACAGGCCCTCAAACTTTCTCCAGACCTCTCTCTGCGAGAGGTGGAGACGGCTTCGACTGAGGTTCCATCTGGCGGGGAGAGCAAAGAGTCAGATGGAGGACTGGAAAGTGCTTTCTTTTGTTTGAATGAAATGTCTTTTGCGTGTACACCTTGTCTCCCTCATGCTCGCGTGAATGAAGGATATGCTGGCTATTCGAGCTCGAAGCACGCCAAGCATTCCTCTCTACAACGCACTTTTTCTTCTCAACCTCTTTTTCCTTCACCCTCTCTACCTGACCTTTCTCTCTCTTCCTCGAACAGTCGTCCGTGTCCCTCGTCAGCAACACCTGCAGAGAAAAGAAAGACAGAGCACTTCTTTGCTGCCGGGGCGACTCACCAGAAATTTTTAGTGCGTCGTCTCTCCCCAAATCAGGTGTCAGATTTCAGGGCGGCCAGACAGAAAGAGTTAGAAAAATTTGAAAGATTTCGTGTGTTCAAAGCAGTCCCTGTCGCATCGGTGCCGAAGGATGCTGTCATTTTGCCCACGCTATGGGTTGACACCCTGAAGTTGAATGATGAAGGAGAAAGGGAGTTTAAGTCCAGATGGGTCATTCGGGGAGACAAGGACCCACGCAAGAGGCTAGAGGTGGCAACTGACCCGTGTCCACCAGAAAACATTCGATTCATGCTCCTTGCTGCTCTCAGCAGTGCTGGATTCGACCCCTCCTTCATTAGCACGATAGACGTTGACAACGCTTTTCTTTAGGCACCGATGAGTGACACCGTGTATGTCATCCCCCCCAAAGAACACCCAGATCACGGCAAAGCGTTCTGGCTGCTCCAAAAATGTATGTATGGACTGACAGAAAGCCCCCTCCTCTTCCAACGGTACCTCGAATCGAAACTTATCAAGCATGGGTGGGGCAAGTCACCCCTTCGAGGCATCTGGTGGAAGCTGTCAAAAGAAGCCGAGGTTATTGCCCTCATGTCTCTGTATGTAGATGATATCTGCATTGCATCCCTCAATGGGCCTGCAGCAAGTCACCTGCAAGAAATCATGAGAGAGGTTGAATGTAAAGAGATCCGACCGCTTCAGCGATACGTCGGGGTCTCTTACGACGTCTCGCAAGATGAGATCTGGTGTTCTCAAGAGACGTATGCGTCGAGTCTAAATGACAGAGGGGTGAGACCACTCGTAAACCCCATCCCTGACGCCGCTCGGAAGCAGGCAGACACCTCCCTCCCTCTGAACAAAAAAGAGACCAAAGCATTCCAACAGAGCCTGGGTGAACTGTCTTATCTTGCTTCCTTCACACGTCCAGATCTGGCGTATGGAACAAGTCACATGGCTCAGTGGAATGCTGCACCTACCGTAAATGCATTTGCATGGCTGCAACGTCTCGTCTCTTGGGCCCGTGCTCACTCTCACCGCGGGGTGGCAGTCCCTCGCTCCCCCCGTACACATCCTTTGCATATTGAATTGCATACTGATGCTTCTTTTGGAACCCCTGCCCACCCCGAACCCCAAATCGGATGGGTGCTGACCGTCTGTGGATGCCCTCTTGCGTGGAAGTCCATCAAGCCAAAGAAGGTGGCAAAATCCACAACGGATGCGGAGTTCCTGGCCGCAGAGAATGGAGTCGAATTTTTGTCTTCTCTCCTCCTTTTCTTTGCAAAGCTGTGGCCGACAGTCCATCGCACCCTCTGGTCAGACAGCCATGAGCTTGTGTCTCTTGTAGGTCAGCCGAGTGGTTCCGGAGCGAAGGCGACTCAGCCGTCTCTCGCTGCAGAGATCGATGACCTGCGAGAAAGGGAGGAAGTGCACACTTCAATGGTTAGCATCCTGCAGCGTGCAGTGCATCAAGATGTTCAAGAGAAGTTCATCGCTCTCGAACATATCTCAACTGTACGCAATCTGGCAGACCCCCTGACGAAAGGAAAAAATACTCACGAGCTGTACCGTTTGTTAGAGCAGAAAGGAAGAGAAGCAAGGCAGGCAGCGACTCGCCCTCCCCCTGACCCTCAGAGAAGACCGATCCTTCTCAACCCGGACCTCCAGAGAGAGGTGTCAGTGTTCTTTGAAAACGTGAATCAGGCTCGAGTCGCTTTCTCACAATTTTTTCCTTATTTCACCCTCATCTGCCCTACCCGGTCTCTTCGTGATGCGTCTGTCACTCCCCTCTCTGCCCTTCACTTTCGTATGCTCTCTCTTGCATTGGCTTGTTCTGCTTACCATCAGTTAGAACATACCCCTGACACCTGCCCGGATGTTGAGGCAGAACGCAAGGGAAGAAAGGAACTCTATCTGGAGCGTGCGGGACATACCGGCAGGGGGTGCACGTTCTGTGCTGCGATTGGTTTTTTCAGCAGGGGCCATCGAGCTGCAGAACACGAGGTCGATCAGCGGATGCCGCCCACCACACCGGCTCTTGTCACCTCCATTGAGCGCCTGTTGAAGCCTCAAGTCCTATAGCGTGCACCCTTTGAGATCTGCATGAATGCATATATAACTTTTTCTCTTCTTTCCTTTTCTTTCTTCTTTATTGTATTTAATGACTTTTCTCTCTCCTCATCTTTGCTTGACAACAATGACCAGGCCTGGTAGTACCACAATGAACATGAATGTCCATCTCTTTCTGCTCCACTTTTTTCGATTATGAACACTCGCCCACTGTCTTCTCTTTTTTCTTCATTTTGTTTACTCAGCATGTCTGCTTGTCCCGAGTCCAACCTCCTCCTCTCCCTGACATGACTCGTAAAGTGAAGGAGGGGAGCCTGAAAAAGCATTTGGGCTTGAGAAGAAAAATCAATAAAGTGAAGGAGGGGTGCCCTCTGAAAGAAAGCATGAGGAAACCAACGGATAGTGACCCAATCTGGGACACTAAATGAGTAAGACAGTCCAAAAGTGAAGGAGGGGAGGCATGATTGAGATAGCCCCCCACTAGAGAAACATACAGGAAAAAGAAATAAAGACGACTGCCGAGCATCGAGAGGTGAAGGGTGTGGGACGCCTTATCCTTTACTCTATTTATCCGAGAGCTCGCTCCTCCCTAATTCACCTGCATGTCCTTTTCTCTCTTTTCGGTCTCTCTGATTTTTTTTGTTTTTCCCTCTCTCTTCTTTTCCCACTGTTCATCTCCGTCTATCTCTCTATCTCACGATACCCTTCTTCCAAACCTTGCATGTCCATGCATTCCTTTTTGTTTGTCTTTGTGTGAAAGAGGGACATTCAGGCTATGGGCGCGCCCAGCACACAGGTCTGTCTTCTCAGACACACTGATGGATGGATGGATGAATGAATGAATGAATGAACGAATGAATGAATGTCAATTAATCGATATTGAAAGAAGAAACAAAGCGAAAACGGAAATAAAGAGAAACTTTCACAGTACGCACTTATGAGAGACGCACCATGAAAAAGAACGAAGTAGAGATCGAGCTCAGGAGGTGCACACCCCGTCACTCGTGAGTCATCAAGGCCCTTGTATCATTTCTCTCTCTCTTCTCCTCGCCTGCAAGTACCAGCAGAGATAAGTAATGAATGATAAAGGTGGTCGGTCATTTGGCCGGTCAAGAATTTTGTTTTTTTCTCGGTTTTTTCTTTCCCAGAGTCCAACCTCGATAGCTGACTACAAACAGTCAAAAACAAAAAACAACTATAAGACCCCCCACCGGAGTCCATGTCAAAGCACTAGGTGTTCCCCCACCAATCGTGCGAGACTCCGCCGCAGCAGCGATTTATCTGACTTTGTCGAGAGTGGACTCGAAGATGGAAAGCCGAAAAGAAACGGATTCACCACCGGATTCTTTCTGCACTTTGATCTGTTTGGTGCTTGTTTGTTGAGGTTTGTCGTTTTCTTCCTTTTTTGTCTTTCGAAGAAATCGAGCAGTCCAAAAGAAAGAGCGAGAGAAACCAATTGATTCCTAACCTGACTGTCCAATCAACTCCTTTGACACTCACCTTCCTTCCAGGCACGTAAGTGGTTGGAAAGAAAGGGAGTCATCCGTGTCCGTAGACATTGCCCGTTGCAAATCGGATGCCAGCCTGCATAGCAACATTGCAGCACAGAAAAGACAGTCCCTGAAAGAAGAATTGAAGTCTTTTGCGTGTGTCTCTTTCACTTTTGCTCTTTTTGTTCTTCAATCTTTGCGTCTGGCTCATCTCTTGTTCCTTCATTTCACACCGTTCTCTCTTGAAGTTGACTTAAAGGTTGTGAGTGATCGCTGACTTGACTTCCCTTCAAACCCGCCACCACCGCTTTCCCTCTTCTTTTTTGTCAAGTCTGCACTCCCTCCAGATCTGAAAGCAACCAAAAGAAAGAGTCCTTAACTTCGTCTCCCCTTTCGCTTCCATTTGTGTCCTCCTTTTTCCGCCTTAAGTGACCAGACCGACCGTGATTCATAACAACATTGTGCGTCAATGCATGCAAGAAAGAGAAACATACTGACTGCAAAAAAAAAGACCTGCCCATGCACCCACACATCAATCCACACTTCACAACTCTCTCTTGTTCCACCCACTTTCCTCCCGAAGGTATCTCACCATCATGAGCAGAGAAATGGGAACAGACGGACCTGAGCTTTGGTTGATAGGGAAAGAGAGAAGGTGATGGCAAGTTGGCGATTCGGCTTGCCGTCTCCTCAACCTCCTTACTTGCCTTCCTTCCTCTCCATCCATCACCCAAGCTCCTCTTAGCCCTTCCTTTGTTTTTCCTCGCGGGACTGTACTCTCCGATGCAGGGCAGCTACTGGAAAGTGAAGTTGGCAAGGAATTTGAAGAAGAAATGAGAAGAGACGGGGTAGGGGTAAAAAGAGCATGCTTGGTCCTACTCTTCCTCCCTCTTTCACCGCTCTCTTCTTTTCACACTCCCCTCTACCCACAACTAACACATCCAACACTGCCTCCTACGCTCTTCAAAGGGATGACATACTGACACATGCTGTGTGTGAGGGACAACCCTTTTGGAAGAAGATTCAGTCCGTCTACGTGGGTAGAAAAAGAGAGAGGCACGTGCATGCATGGCAGCTAGAACAAATCGCGCGATATGCGCGCGCGAGATGCATACAGATGCTTTGCAGGACTTCATCAACGAGCCCCACAAGCAGATTTCCGGGGCCACGCGATTCCAAAGACTGTGTGGCGGGCCTCAATCCAACAAGCTCGGGATACATAGATTCCTCGCGCGTATGATCCCACCAAAAGTGAATGGAGGGGAATGAAAATGTTGTGTGCCGCCGCCACCTGGGACCTTTAGGCGAAGTGAACCTGGGAACCTGCAGGGGCGGCACCATCTCCGGTATGGACGTTTCTAGGGATCAGGACCGACCAGGACACGGCGCTACACGTAATGCAGACAGACGGGACCACTCCAATCGGATTCAATGCTGGTGTACGGTATTTAGCAATCGGATTTCAACCATCCGAAATTCATTTCCTTCTAGCCCGATGGATCAAATTGAGACTTCTAGCAGTTCGATGGATCACTCTAGGTTTGACATTCTTTCCTTCTATGTATAAACCTTTAAGAGTTTATGTCAAGTGTCTGTCTGTCCATCTGTCCATCTGTGTGGAGAGAAAACGTCTCTCTCAGGTAGGTAATTATCTAGATCACCTCTACCTATAAACAACGTTAATCATTATCAGACCTATGGTTGTACCCCCACCGACAAGTACTCTTTGCTCATTAAAGTAACGAAGCAATGTCATCGTAGCTCCATTTTTTTATATTTCTTAATTCCTAAATCAACTTAGTTCCATTAACAGCTCAATTCTCAGTCATACCAATGAAGTGTCTTGGTCTCAACTTTGACTTGCAATGCTTATTCTCTCTCTTTTCGATCTCTTTTCTGAGAAATCAAGTAAACAACACATGTCATATATATTTTGAGAAAATTGACTTTTAAGGTTTAGGGTTACCAAAGCCCCTGCCCTTGAATTTTATATGCACAATCTGGCTGTAGCTCTGTATTAATACTTTTTTTTTATTTTTTTTTTTACAAAAAAAAAAATGGTCGTTTCCTTATAAAATGGTCCCTATTGATTTTGCCCTATAAAAGGTTTTATCACGTGCACGGTACGCGCGAAAACAACATAAAAAAAACGTAATTTATGGACCAACATCCCAGCCATAATCTGTCTCCATGGTTTTTATAATCGAAGGTGGGCGTCTGACGTCTATACGGAAAATCACAGTGATTAAAGAAAATTTGGTCTAGAAGAGAAAACCAGTAGATCAATAATTTTTTTAAGATTAATCAGTCATATGAGATAGAGTTTATCTCTCAGCATTGTTATCATGCATAAAAGTATAAAGCCTACTGATATGTACTTACATAGCCCACCATGTATGAAACCTAAGTTTAAAATATTATGATCATAATTTTATGTATTTTGACCGTACAAAATTCAAGGGCAGAGGCTTATATGATGATTGAGGGTTTTTTTCATGCATGCCGCATCCCCATATATGAGAGGCGGATCTAACCTAGTTTGTCGATTTGTTCCATCCTACGACTACCAGCGATGAAAATAGGTGTGACTTCGATCACCCTGATACAGCTGATCAATCGCGGCCTCACAACAGGTTGGACAATCAAAAGAGAGAGAAAAGAGACAGAGGGGATGCAGGGTAGAACCTTCGAAACCCTTCAGTTCTTTCATTGAAAAAAGGCTACCCTTTTAATCAGAAAGACTTTAATTGTGCAGAGGTGCATCCTGCACGTCTTCCATCCCTTCAAAGAACTTCTGCTTTAAACATGCACCCCATCAAAACTCTTTCTTTAAACTCAGTTCCCAAAACTTTTCCGATTCATTTGCTTGC
>JAHBMJ010003580.1:0-10471 GCA_018398765.1 Chromera velia | reverse complement strand
TACACACTCTCTCTCTCTCATTCTCTGCATGCTTCTTCCGCAGTCTATGGGTCTCTGTCGTCTGTTTTGTCTGCTCGTTTGCACCATTCCCGCTCTCTACTTCCCCTTCCGCATTTTGTCTTTGCTTCACCCGTTCCCTCCTATTGATTCTCTCGCTCGCCTTCTGTCTGCCTCCGTCCTTTCTATTTTGCCTTCCCTGCTCCCTCTTCTACCTCGCTTCTTTTCTCGTGCGTTTCCTCTCCCAACTGGCCGCCTTTCCCTCCCTCTGTCTCTGCACCTCTCTCAATCCTTCATGTTCTGAGCGCAGGTCGAAGAGTGGGGATTCCAGCGGTCCGAGCTCTTTCAGGGAGCAGACACGCCATGTCTCGAAACCGTGAAGGCGCATGGGCCGACTTTCAGTGGAAAGAGGCCTCTGAACTTTGAAAATGAGAAAGGATAATCAATCTAATTCAAATTTAAAAACTATCGACAATCCAGTTCATCGTTTCCTTTGTCAGTTTTCCTGTTTGAAGGCCGTTTCGAGGCTACTTAACTTCCCACATCGCCTGCTGCTAGACTAACATATTTAAACATAGTATAACACTAGATGGGAGTGTTGGTGTCAATACTACTATTGTGCTAGCTTCTACCCAGGCCCTACACTACCCTACACTCTTTTTAAAAAAACCGGTGCCTGCGATGTAGATTTTTAAGAGATAGTTCGCACCTGCAACAATTTGTCAACAAATGACACTTTCAAGACATAGTGATATAGTCCGGAGTTATAGTTCACACTAGTCCGTACCTATCTGCACCTACGACCAGGTAACGACCTAGTCTGCGACTAAAAAAGATTTCAGGTGGCTTACAGTATTAGGGATAGTCAAAAAGGTAGTTTAGAACGCCAAACGCATAATTTAAACGCATTTTGGATATCCTCATAGCTCCAAACGATCTCCATCATATTAGGGGAGGGCTTTTACGGAGCGATGGGGGGGGTCCGGAGTAGCCTGGAAGTACCTGGAAGGGGGCTCGGCGACTGCAAAAGTCTCGCGCCTCTATATACAGCTCGCGATCGGGCGCCGGCGGCCCCCGCGGGCAGCCGGCCCCGGGGCGGGCCTAGCTCATCGATCAGGCCCAGCATGGCCCAGCCGTATAGCTGCCCTTTGATTCATTCCTCTTTCATCCGCTTCCTATCTAACAACTTCAATCCGGACAGAGTGGCAAGGGGTAGCAAAAAGCGACACAGCAGCACAATAAGCAGTCTGGAAACAATTGTTGAAAGCTGCTGAAAAGAAACCACAGGAACGTGGGGATTTTTCAAAGAAAGCGTTTCCGTTCTCTTCGGTAGCTTACTGTTGCTGAGACGCCACCATGAGTGAGTTGAAAGAGCTTCTTTCTCGCGAGTTCAACGCGCGACAGGCAGAACAGAAGAAGACGAAGCAAGCGTATCGTTTTCCGTTGGGGCAGGATGTATATGGAGAAGACGAGTTGCTGGCTATGGCAGACGTTATTCTGTCTGGCCAGTTGACACTTTCAGATCGAGTTGCAGAGTGTGAGAAGCGCTTTGCAGAAACTGTGGGCGTGCCGTACGCGTGCATGGTGAATTCCGGTAGTTCAGCGAATCTTCTGGCCATGCAGGCGCTCTGCAGCCCAACAAGACTTGCCCACCTGAGGAAGGGAGACGAGGTTCTCATTCCCGCTGTCTGTTGGTCTACCAGCTTGTATCCCATTCTGCAGTGCGGCATGAAGCCCGTTTGGGTGGACGTAGATCCGGAAACTATGAACATCAGTGTTGACCAGTTGAAAAAAAAAATCTCTCCCAGAACCAAAGGTATCGTTCTTGTGCACATTTTGGGAAACTCAACAGACATGCGGGAGGTTATGGAGTTGGTGCGCAGACACTCGCTGTTAGTTCTTGAGGACACGTGCGAGTCTCTGGGCTCTTTCTACGATCTGCAGGATGGGGGGGGGAAGAGGTTTCTGGGCACCTTTGGGGATTTCGGCACGTTTTCTTTTTTCTTCAGTCACCACATCACGAGCGGCGAGGGCGGTATGGTTTGTTGCAAGACGCTGGACGACTACAATTTCCTCCGCAGCCTGCGCGCTCATGGGTGGACGCGGCACCTGACGAACAGAAAGGACGTGGAGGCACAGTACCCGGGGCTTGACCCGCGTTTTTTGTTCATCCACCTGGGTTTCAACCTGAGACCCCTCGAAGTACAGGTCGGTCAGTCAGTGAAGGCCTCCGACTGGTAGCAGCGAGCCTCGCGCTAGTTCAAAGAATCACCCACCAGCCCGTGTAAAGCCCCTCCAGCCCCTCCCCTTCTCCCATCCGGCATCGCAGACACGTATTTATCTGTAGATACACTTGCTGTGCTTCCGGAGTGATCGGAGTAGGCTCGTTGTTGCTTTGTTTCTCTGTGAATGAGATGAGAGTTGGATGTGCGTGACCCTGTTTGGCAAGAGAGGCGAGGCTGTTCGTTCATGTCCGCCCACTGGTCAATCAATTCGTATGTGTGCAGGGTGCGATGGCGACAGTACAGCTGAATCGGCTCTCCACCTTCAACGCTGCACGGCGGGCGAATTTCCGGCGAGTGCGGGAGAAGCTGGAGGCGGACCCTCGATACCACTCCACCATGACCCTCATGAAAGCCTCCAGCCACTGCGACCCTGCTTGGTCAGTCAGTGTTCTTCCGCCTGTCTGCCTGCCTGCCTGCCTGCCTGCCTGCCTACCATGTCGATGATAGATGCGCAGGACGAGGACAAGTCTTTGAATAAACTAAAATCGACTGACGTCGCTCGCTCAATCCCATTTCTTGCCTGCATTCAATGCCTGCGATGCCCCAAGACTTCATCTGATTCTCCATGGCGATCATCTTCCACCCCTCTCCCTTCTTTCCCCCCCTGCCTTCCCCCCTTCTCTTCACTTCCCCTCTTAGTTTGCCGTTCCCGCAACTCTCCCTTCCCTCCCTTTCCCCCTTCTTGTTCTGCTTCTTTTTCGCCTTCTGTCCCTCCTTCTCTTTCTCCCTCTCTCCCCTCCCCCCCTCCCTTTCCTCTATCTCTTTCGAATTCTTTCTCGTCTTCCCTCTTTCCCCTTCCTCCCTTTTCTCATTCGATTTTCGGTTCTCACTCTGCTTTCCTTGTCTGCTTCTTTCCCTTTCCTGACTCAGTTTTTCCTCTTCGCCCTCCCCCATCCCCCCTTTTCCCCTTGCCTTGCCCCTTCCTTTCTTCCGTCTCTTTTCCATGCAGTTTCTTCGGCCTCAACTTTCCCCCCCCTGTTTTTTTTTCGTTCCGTGAGAGACGGTTGCGTTGCGCCTGAACTTTCCCCCCCCTGTTTTTTTTTCGTTCCGTGAGAGACGGTTGCGTTGCGCCTGAACTTTCCCCCCCCTGTTTTTTTTTCGTTCCGTGAGAGACGGTTGCGTTGCGCCTGAACTTTCCCCCCCCTGTTTTTTTTTCGTTCCGTGAGAGACGGTTGCGTTGCGCCTGAACTTTCCCCCCCCTGTTTTTTTTTCGTTCCGTGAGAGACGGTTGCGTTGCGCCTGAACTTTCCCCCCCCTGTTTTTTTTTCGTTCCGTGAGAGACGGTTGCGTTGCGCCTGAACTTTCCCCCCCCTGTTTTTTTTTCGTTCCGTGAGAGACGGTTGCGTTGCGCCTGAACTTTCCCCCCCCTGTTTTTTTTTCGTTCCGTGAGAGACGGTTGCGTTGCGCCTGAACTTTCCCCCCCCTGTTTTTTTTTCGTTCCGTGAGAGACGGTTGCGTTGCGCCTGAACTTTCCCCCCCCTGTTTTTTTTTCGTTCCGTGAGAGACGGTTGCGTTGCGCCTGAACTTTCCCCCCCCTGTTTTTTTTTTCGTTCCGTGAGAGACGGTTGCGTTGCGCCTGAACTTTCCCCCCCCTGTTTTTTTTTCGTTCCGTGAGAGACGGTTGCGACCCAGCCTGTTCGTCTGCATGTTTACATGTCAGGCAAATACGAAAACCTTCTCACTCACTCACTCACTTATTCATGCACTGCATTCATGGCAGGTTTGGATTCCCCATCATCCTCAAGCCAGGACTCGGGACCCAGCTGCGGGACTACCTTCAGCACCTGTCGGCCAACGGAGTCGAAAACAGGTACGTCAGTCCCTGCGTCTGCTTGGAATTCAGTCAGTGAAAGGGTCTGCGTGAAATTCAGTCAGTGAATGGGTTTGAACGATAGAATGTGTTTGTCCTCGAGGGATGAGACGGGCCCGCCGGTGTGGTGCGTCAATTAATCTCCGGGGGCCTACGCATGGGGGGGTCTCAAGAGGGTGCCGTAAGAGGAGCACACGGGAGAGGATGAAGAGAGGGAGACCAGGCCGCTTCCATGGGATAGTTCGGAATCATGCCACACGGAGATGACGTCACTAGAATGCACAACACCGTTGGGCTGCTTGGATAGTTGAGTGCATGGATGAGTGTATCGATACATATTGGTGTGATCGGATTTTTGGATCGATACAGGGCCACATGGGTTGGTTGTTCTGCACGCGGCCTTCCTTCCTTCCTTCCTTCCTTCCTTCCTTCTTTGCATCTGCCCTACCTCGCTCTTTCATTTCACTCTGCAGGCCGATTCTGAGTGGCAACTTTCTCCGTCAGCCTGTTTGTGACACCCACATGTGCGGGGAGGATCCTGCGTTGTTCCCGGGGGCGGAGGTCATCCACAATCGCGGCTTCTTTATTGGTCTGTCTGTCTGTCTGTCTGACGATATAGTCTGTCTGTCTGTCTGTTGACGTTCTTTTTCTTTGACTGCCTTCCACTGTCATGTAAAAGGCTCGGTCGGGTGTTCTTTTCTTTCTCTCTTTCTTTCAGTTTCTGACCGTGCACGCGTCCCTGCATGTCCACAGAAAGCGTAACGTGCCAGGCTCACTTGCAAAACGCAAATGTACCTACCCTGAATGAATGAATGCAGCGGCCCACTGCCATGAGCTTCCCGACGCGGAGATCGAGTTTCTCTGCACCACTCTACTGTCCTTCGACTTCCGCCGGAGAGACCGGATTCTAGTCACCGGCGCTGATGGCATGGTTCGTCACTCGATCGGCTGGCCGATAGAAGCACAGAACGTGACAGCCACGCGATGTAGAGAAAAGGGAAAAAAGAACGAAAGGAGAGGAGAGGAGAGGAGAACTGAAAGAAGAACGGCAATGACGAAGGAAAGACCGTAGGAGGGGGAAGGTAGGAAAGAAACAAATAGGAGGAAAACGTGCGATAGAGAGAAAGGGGGCAGGGAGGTTGAGAGGAAACGGACGGCAGGGGGGGGGGAACTTTTAGGCACCCACCAAGGCAGCCCAGGAAGGAATCAGAGAGACAGGCAGGAGAGCAAGGAGCCGGACTGGCCACAAAAAACGGCCACTGCCAAACGAATGGAAGAGGCAAGACGGTAGGCGAAATGGCGGGTGGGTGGATGGATGACAACAGGGCAGACGGGACATGCTAAGACAGCTGAAGGAGTGAATGAAAAGAAGTGAGCTGAAAGCGAGAATCAATGAAGGCAGCAGAACGCAGAACGGAGAGGAAGAAATTGGGGTCTCAAGTAACAATTTACACCCGTCATTTTATTTTGGTTTCCATTTGCGCTTGCAGACGGGCAGTGCAATCAGGCGAGTGGTTGCGCAAGAGGGATTGGCTACCGAGCACCGTGTGTGGGTGTTCGTGGGTCGGAAGGACGCTGATCTACGCGACGAGAAGGCGGTCCGGGAGATGTTTGCGACTCATCAGCCGTCCAAGGTATGTCTCCTGAATTCAGCCGAAAGAAATGATTCATGACACTTCAACACGCAGCCCCCAAATGAAGAACCCATCTGGAGGTATTCGGTAATTCTCCTTTGTGTGCATAAACAGTCGGAGGGACCACCCTGCATGCGTGCGCGACAGAAACGATGCATTGGCGGACTTTCCCGCTGCTTCTGCCCGCCTACGAGGCGAAGGAAAGAAGCTGTCCAGGCCGAGCGAGATGCTTCGGGAAATCTAGCCAGGGATCAAAGCAATCGACAGACAGACAGACAGACCGACACCATGCAGGCAGGCAGGCCGTACCGAACCATGCTTTTCTCCCCTGCCGTGCCGTGTTCCGCACTTTCTTTTGCTCCAAAGAGTTGCTTGCACGTAATTTGATGCTTTCTGTGATACGGGCCAGCCGGTTTCTCACCGCTCAACTCGTACACATGTTTGATCCGTCTACCCGTAACTTTTGGCGTGTTGGTGCGTGGCCCTGCATTCACATAAACTCGTCATTGGCCGTGTGTGTTTGCTTGCAGGTGATCCACTGCGCGGCTCGGATCTCATCAGTCGCAGAGATGACGGCATCGCCTGTCGAGTTCTGGCTGGACAACATTGCAATGAACAACAATGTGCTCAAGGTCGCCGCGGAAGGGCGGTGTCGCCTGGTCTCCGTCCTTTCGTCGGTGAGTCGTGGGTTTTCTTCGCTTTTCTGGTGTTCTTCGGGCCTTGTTTCATGCTTGTCAGCTTCCTTTGTCCCTTTTTTCTCGCGTCCTTCCTTTCTTCATTCCGCTTCTTTCTTGCTTTCTTTCTTCCTTCTTTCCTTTCTTTCTTTCTTTCTTTCTTTCTTTCTTTGTTTCTTTCTTTGTTTCTTTCTTTCTTTCTTTTCTTTTCTTTCTTTCTTTCTTTCTTTCTTTCTTTCTTTCCTTCTTTCTTTCTTCCTTCCTTCCTTCCTTCCTTCCGTTCGTTCGTTTGTTCGTTCTTTCTTTTCTTGTTTCTTTCTAGCTTCTTTCCCCGCTTCCTGCCTCCCTCCCCCTTTTTCTCTTTTTGCTTAAGCTCTTCTCCATTTCGCGTTTTATGGTGAAGGCGTCGGCGCACTGATGCAGAATAGACTTTTGCCTGCGAGTCCATCTTGCATAAAAGCATACACTTGGTCGATCGATCGAATCCTGCGCGTAGTGCTGGCAGAGGCTCTATCAAATCTCGTGTGTCTCTCTTTGTTCATTTGCTTGCGCCTGCAGGTCATGATGCCGCCCAATGTGACGTACCCTGCGGACGAGTCAGCACTGGAAGGGGGGTTGCCGAAGGGGGCCTCTGAGTCCTATGGATTCGCCAAGCGAGCGCTGATGCAGGTGGGAATTAAGGAGTTGGCCTGCCGCGTCATGTGCTCGTGCATATCTGAATTCATGTTTGCTGGCCTGTGACAGGGCAGGTGACGCACGCATCAACTTTTGCTTCGGCAGTTTTCCAACTCTGTGAAAATATCTGGCACCGGTCTGTCTTATGCATTTTGTGTGCAGTTGACGCGTTGGTACAGGCAGCAGTACGGTCTGAAGTTTTCCTGCGTCGTTCCCTCCAACATCTTCGGGCCTCAGGGAGACTTCCGTGCAGAGAGCGCCCCCCTCGTGAACGCGCTGGTCGGAAAAGCGGTGAGGGCGGGAACTTCCGACGGGAGGCCGCCAGAGCTCTCTGTCTTCGGGAGTGGAAAACCTGAACGCCAGCTTCTCTTCTCCGAAGACCTCGCGCGCGTTTTGATCTGGGCAGTGGACAACCTCGACGATCCCGATCCTGTGTGCGTAGCGGGCGAGGAGCTGTCTGTGCGGGAGGTGGCGGAGGCGGTTAAGGCGGAGACCAAGATGGCAGGAGAGGTCTGTCAGTGCATGGGGAGAAAGGGGGGGTCCGTCACGGTATGAAACTCTAGAGAGCAGAGCAAGTTGAAATACTTGCATACATCCATCCATCGTGTCTGTCGTCCTGGAAAGATGGTTTTTCTTTTCAAACAGATGTATTGACAAAGCAGGTCTATGTACAACATGAAGCTGCAGAGTTGTGTGTGTGTGTGTGTGTGTGAGAGAGAGAGAGAGAGAGAGAGTATGTTTGTGGGCACTTCCGCTACTTGTCTTGTTAGCGTGCTCCGCCACGTCCCGAGCTTCTCCACTGTCGTTCCTGTGTGCAGATCGTCTTCGACACAAGCAAGCCTGACGGCCCGCTGAAGAGAACAGTTGACTGCTCAAAGCTGAAGAGGCTGGCAGGGCCGGCGTTTCGATTGACGCCCTTCAAAGAAGCCCTGTCCCGCACAGTGCATTGGTACAAGGAGGCACTCAGAGAGGCATCCAACATGCCGACCGGCGTCGCCTCTCGCCATGCAATGAAACTCTACTGAGACACCTGAACTGCAACCTTACTCTTTGGTCCTTTCCTCCTTCCCCTGCCATTTCTCTCGCTCTCTCTCTTGACTCTGTCATGCTCTCACCCTTCATCGTCGTGCGCGTTTTTGACGGGGGGAAAAACAAGAACCGAGGAAGCAGTGGAAGCTGAACGGAAGGAAGGCTGAAGAGACGGGAAGGCTTCGAGAGTATTCACTTGAGAGAGAGACTCGAGTTGAGAGTTACAGCTTGCTTAGTGAGCCCACACTAAGGCTATTACTAAGTCTATTAGCTAAAAGCTAGTTGGTAATCGTATAGATATCGATTATGCATTGTGAATTTAAGAGATTTTAAATAGACGTAGCCATTAGCAGCCATAACGCCTTTCTTATCTTTATTTGTCTTTCAACTTCCTCTTAAACATCTTTTTTTTTTGTTAATACTACCAACCGGGCTATGTTGTCTAGTCCAGTTTAGTCTACAGTCTAAAGTAAGTGCATCTAGGGGGCTTTCCTCACTGATAGAGTCTTTTTTAATTCTGTAAATATGTCAGATAACTATTAATTAAAACTAAGAAGAACATACTGTCTAAAGTTATGAAAAGAACAAAAAAAAACTTTATTAGTGGGCAGATCAGACTTCTATATAGTTAGGTGGTGTGAGGCTGCACTGAGGCAGCCTCCGGCCTCAGGCAGGTTTGCGTCAAAGGAATATTCGGCTTCCTATCCGGCGAATCGCGGCGATAGCCGCGACGCACGCGAAATGATCGACGTGCATGCATGCGTTTCGCCAACCGAGGCGATTCTTGTGCATTTCACCATCATTTTCAATAATTTTCACGAGATTTGAAGTGATTTGAATCCACGTGCCGCCTCGATCCGTATCCGAGAGATTAAGCACGACATTGCACATCATTGCACGACCTCCCCCCTCTTCCACCATTTTCGATCGTCTCGATTGATATTTACTTCAACAGAACAAGCTGATGACCTGACCGTGCGATTCAAGCTCCGGATCTACGGTTCGTGCAATACGCACAGCGATGAGAGGTTTAACTAACTCACGACTGAGCTCTATTGCTCTGTTTTTTGTGTGTGCTCTCACTGTCGTACTTTTCAGTGCACTGTTCAGTGTCCGAGGGACCCGTCCACAGCCAAATCTCTCTCCAGTACCCCTGGAATCTTCTTTGACGGATTTGAAAGGTCCACAAGTGACACAAGTGTTGAAACAAGCACTCGAAAATGTGGAAGCTTTGTCTCGAGCTGGGGGGATATACATTTACGATTCGCTTGAGCTCATAAACGAAGGACGCTCTCGCTGTGAAAGTGCAATGTGCTGGAACGGCTACGAAGTCCTGGAATATGGGGTCATGGGAGACTATTCTCTTGAAACGCTTTTCATTGGCGCTCTCCAGGACAGAGACTTTCTCACGACGGACCCGTCTACGGCAAAGGTCTTTGTGGTTCCCCAGTTTTCCATCATAGATCTTCACCTCTGCTACAGTGACGGAATTCCGAAATCGAAAGGGTGTCCTGTAACGCCTGAAGGCCAGCCGGTGCTCGAAGTGTACGAAATTTATTATGAGAATGTTTTCAAGCCTCTCCTGGATGCACTTGAGGCACGGCCAACATGGAAGCGCCACGGAGGTCGCGATCATCTCTTCGTCTTTCCGTACGACTACGGCTGGAACGTTCATCCAGAAATTCCGGAGCGTTTAAGCCACAGCCTTTTTGTGGGCTATCAAGGTCCAGAGTACAATGCAGTCATTGTTCCTTGTACGATTGGAAGGCAGTGGCACCTAGACGGAAACAACGGCGGCAGCTTTTCGCGCTTTTCGCAGCCGCTAACAAGGCAGTGTCAGAAGCAGCAAGCGAAGTATCTCGCATATTTTGCAGGCACTGTGCTAAAGGACTGGGCGTATTCGCATGGAGTCCGGCAGGCTTTGTTTGAGATGTTCGGCAACGGACAAGATCCTCGCATTCTGGTTAGCATTCGTCGGTTGGGTTTCTCTCTGAGAGAGAGAGAGAGAGAGAGAGAGAGCGAGTGAGAGAGGGAGGGAGAAGACAAAAGGATGCGGCCGTGAAGTGCATACTTACATAAGCTACTCACTCATTCACTCAGCCACTTACCCACCTACTGGCTCACTCTCTTACGCGCTCACATTCAAACAGAGAAGCAGAGAGAAAGCATGGTAATGTGTGTTTCTGAGTGAGCATTCGTGTATGGTGGCGTAAATAAAGTATCTGAGAATCTGTGCGAGGTTTTGGGATTGGATAGGAGGGGCTGCCCTTCCTCTGTTCGAATTGATGTCTTAGAGGCTAACCCACCCCGACCTCTCTCTCTCTCTCTCTCTCTGTGTGTGTGTGTGTGTGTGTGTGTGTGTGTTTG
>JAHBMJ010003579.1:77958-88481 GCA_018398765.1 Chromera velia | reverse complement strand
ACAGCTGCTTTTGAATCCCTGTTTCATTGTGTGTCTTTTGGTAAAGTTGTTCTCTCTCTAAACTTTTCTTTTCTTCTCGATTTTTCTCGTTGTCTTTGATTTGCTTGAGAGATCACTTCCCGATGAGACGAATGTATGCAGACAATCAATTCCATTTTTGTTCGTGCTTTGCTTCTTTTCCGCCTCACTCTGTCTCCTTCGTTCTTGCTGAATCTACCCAAGGCGGTCTCTGTGCGAAGAGACAGAAAGCAGTTCTCGTCACCCAAAAAGAAGAGGGGGAAAAGAAGATTTTGCAGTCAGTCCGAGTCCGAGTCATCACGGTCGTACTTTGCCCACTGCACAAATATCCAGACAGACAAATACGCAAACAGACAATAAGACAGACAGACGGAAACGCAGATAGACTCCCTACATTTTGGGATGGAGGAGGCAGGCAGGCACGCAGGCAGAGAAAAGAAAGATATTCTTCTTCAAGAAGCAGGCAGGGCCTTCAGTCTCTCTCTCTATCTCTTCTTTCTTTCTTTCTTTCTTTCTTTCTTTCTCTCTCTTTCTCTCTCTCTCTCTCACACACACACACACACACGACCTGCACCTGTTGTACTTGCTAAACAGGATTTTCTGTCTGTCTGTCTGTCTGTCTGACTGACTGCTTGACTGGAAGAAAGAAAAACCAAAATGGTTGCATGCACGCATGACTTCTGGATGTCCGACTGGACGATCCATCGATCCGGTTCACTCTCTTCTCTCTGTTGTTCTTCTCAAGCGTTCCAATTGAATAAGAAGATGAAGCCGAGGGCGGTGCGCGTATTTGTCCACTTTCATTTATTCGTGGTTGCTTCGTTCATCCATTCCTTCCTACCCGATTTCTCTCTCGTGTTCTCTGGCCTCTGCTTGAATTTTCTCTGCTCCGCGCACGGACTCTCTTGCTCTGACGAACTCACAGAATGGCTGACTGACTGACTGATTGACTGACTGACTGATTGACTGATTGACTGATTGACTGACTGACTGTCTGACTGACTGACTCAATGACTGAATGACTGACTTACTGAATGACTGACTGACTGACTGACTGACTGACTGAATGACTGACTGACTGAATGACTGAATGACTGAATGACTGAATGACTGACTGACTGACTGACTGACTGACTGACCACTTCATCTTCGTCTTCGTCGTATTCTCTGAGGGCTCTGTGGAGACAGCAGGCAGCGACTGAGGACATGAACAACATGCCTGCCCCGACTGCAGTACGTCCAGCGGGAAGGACGGAAAGAAAGTGCATGAATGTAAATTCATTTATTCATTCATTCTTTCTTTCATTGATGTGAACTGAAGCAAGGAAGGAAGGAAGGAACAGTTCTTCGAATGATGGATCGATCGATCGAGGTTGAATCCATACCCACAAATGATGCACCAATAATTAATGCGTGCGTGATCGAGAGAAAGAAATAATTGATTCCACGCCCCCTTTGTCTCCGCCAAAGTTTTTGTCTGCCTCAGCCCTGCCCCATGATCTCCCCATGCAGATCACTTAGTCCCTTCAGATTCTCTTGCTGGCCGATGGGCGGACCCTTGGACCAGTCGATCAGTACGCAATCAAATCGACTCGGCAATTAATTCACTGCACGCCACCCTCATGCACCGACTGACTGCCTGCCTCTTTATCCATCCATCCAGACTGAAAGACTCCAGATGCGCATTTCACGTATGGGATGGCCCCAATACGCAGACAGATCGATTCATTCATTTGTGGTACCGACAGAAAGCTCTTCTTGCGGTGGGATTGTATAGTCGAGTACGTCTTCAGCAGAATGAAGGAAGGATCCCCATGACTGACAAACTGAACGTTCGTTCATTGATTCAACAAAATGTGCCTGTCACGCACCTGCCATACAAAAGCACGAGATGCCAGGAATGGGCATCGGGTAGTCCCCGTATTGATTGATCTGCCCGATCTCCGACGGTACCACGTAGCAGTACAAAGCGACCGCGCACGTCGCAAGACAACATGATCCGAACATCTGTCCCTGCACGCACACAGGCAGGCAGGCAGGCAGTTTGAATACACTTGTGAAAGGATACGGCAAAAAACTCCAAAACGAATCCAAACATCCGACGCTGTATGCAAGAAGAACGAGAGGCAGACAATGAGAGACAGGGCAGACCAATAAATCCCAGGCAGCTCGCTCTCAATGTGTTGTTCTTATGATGTCATTCCTCCCTCTCCTACCAATGGACTGTCGACAAGCTACTTCGATCCTCTTCCCTCGACCGAAGTCACACTCTATGACCTCGGGTGCACCTCAAATCTGCATGTGTATCTGAGCAAGGTGGCATGACATGTTGAGATGATCCACTTCTTATTTGACGTGCCAAACGAAATCCAAAGAGAGAGAGAGAGCAGCTTCTACGCCCTAGCTGCCTGACGCACCATCACCCCTGGTGCCCCCTCCGTGTCAGTGAACCACAAGTTCTTTGTGGCAAACAACGCCAGAATAGGGGCGAGGATCCCGAGAACTCCCGCCTGCAGCTAGGTGCTTATAAATACATACATGCGCTTGCACATACACGCATACATGCACGCATATGTACACAGGTGCATAGCTACATAGGTGCGGACAGAAAAAGAAACAAAGACAGGCAGACAACGAGACAGATAGACAGACAGATACGAAGACAGACAGAAAATCATACACAAGCACGTGAATACATGCAGTCAGACAGGCAGACAGATCGACGGACAGGCACACACACAAACACGCACCCACCCACCCACCCACCCACCGACACATACAAACACACATGCATCAATACGTATATTTACAGACAGACTATGCGAGGCAGGCATACAGGCAGATAGACAAAGAGATGGACATAAAGGCAGACAAATTAAAGCTTCCGAGATTTCTGCCTGCTGACGAACGTGCAGGCAGACGAAAGGGCTGCTGGTGCACTTCCGTTCTTTCTTTGGGACGGAAAGGCATAGATTCATTTTTGAAAAGGAATTCCGTATGAGAACTGATGCATGCACCGTTCTTTCTTTGGGACGGAAAGGCATAGATTCATTTTTGAAAAGGAATTCCGTATGAGAACTGATCCATGCACCGTTCTTTCTTTGGGACGGAAAGGCATAGATTCATTTTTGAAAAGGAATTCCGTATGAGAACTGATGCATGCACCGTTTTTTCTTTGGGACGGAAAGGCATAGATTCATTTTTGAAAAGGAATTCCGTATGAGAACTGATGCATGCACCGTTTTTTCTTTGGGACGGAAAGGCATAGATTCATTTTTGAAAAGGAATTCCGTATGAGAACTGATGCATGCACCGTTTTTTCTTTGGGACGGAAAGGCATAGATTCATTTTTGAAAAGGAATTCCGTATGAGAACTGATGCATGCACCGTTTTTTCTTTGGGACGGAAAGGCATAGATTCATTTTTGAAAAGGAATTCCGTATGAGAACTGATGCATGCACCGTTTTTTCTTTGGGACGGAAAGGCATAGATTCATTTTTGAAAAGGAATTCCGTATGAGAACTGATGCATGCACCGTTTTTTCTTTGGGACGGAAAGGCATAGATTCATTTTTGAAAAGGAATTCCGTATGAGAACTGATGCATGCACCGTTTTTTCTTTGGGACGGAAAGGCATAGATTCATTTTTGAAAAGGAATTCCGTATGAGAACTGATGCATGCACCGTTTTTTCTTTGGGACGGAAAGGCATAGATTCATTTTTGAAAAGGAATTCCGTATGAGAACTGATGCATGCACCGTTTTTTCCTTGGGACGGAACGGCATAGCGACAGGCAAAAAGGCAGAAAGACGAATGGGAACAGGGATACACTGAGACCGCCAGAGAATGGGCAGATAGATGGACCGCTAGACAAAAAGACCGGTAGAAAAACGGGCCACGATAGTCAGTCAGTGAGTGCATGATTTAGTCAGCCCATGCGCAGAAGTTTTAATGTTTTCCATTCCCTTTCGGCTCGACTCATAAAGCTAGCTGCGAACAAACAAACAGGCGTCTGCATGCATGCCTCGTTGTCCTTCCTGCAGTCTCCAGTGAGGACCAGACCGACCGACCGTCATGGCAGCATAAGAGGCGTACATGAACGAGAAGCATTTCTGCTGGTAATATCTGCAGGCATTCACGGAGGGAGGGGGGAAGATCCTCTCTCTCTCTCTCTCGGTGCATGCGTTTACTTTCATACAGAAAAGAATTCTCCCTGTATGAAAAAGAATTCTGTATGAAAGTAAACGCATGCACGGAGGGAGGGAGGAAGATTCTCTCTCTCTCTCGGTACGCATCGAAGAGAGAGATTCAGGTGAGAGAAACACACACCGAGAAGCAAGGGAAGAGATGGAATTGATTCACACACTGAGGCGCGCTCCACTCACAAACAAACAAAGGAAAAAAGGCAGACAGAAAGAAAGAAAGCAAGCAAGCAAGCAAGCAAGCAAGAAAGAAAGAAAGAAAGAAAGAAAAGAAAGAAAGAAAGAAAGAAAGAAAGAAGGAAAGAAAGAAAGAAAGAAAGAAAGAAAGAAGGAAAGAAAGAAAGAAAGAAAGAAAGAAAGAAAGTCTCTTTGTGTTCTCCCTTTTTGTGTCCCTCCCATCCCACCCTGATCTCCTTCCTGCTCTCTTTCTGACATGTCGCTCCCGAGTTCCCTTTTCTTGTTTCGCTTAAAATCCTTCAGTCTCTCTCTCTCTTTGTCTCTCTTCCTGCTTCTTCTCTTCACACCCTCACTCTCTCGAGGGCTAACAAACAAACAAACACGCGCGCTCCCTCAGTCACTCACTTGCAGAGGGGGGATGAGCACTGGTTGAAGGTCATCAGGGACCCCACCCTCGGGCAGAAGTTGGTCTCGTAGAAGTCGAACCAGGTCCATCTCTTGGCACCACTCAGGCCAAACGCGCCGTACTTCCGGTCGTACTGATAGAAATTGTACCCTTGAGGAGTCTGCAGTCATTCATGCAGGCAGGTAGATCGACAGATTCATTCCACAAGCGCAAGGTTGAGCGCGACTGCCAGAAGATGCCGCACAGACTTTGTGTCGTACAGGGTGAACAGGGCAGAAAGTCAAACAGGGAGGACAGCCGATCGATCATCCGATTGGCCCGCAAACAACCCGAGTGTTTTTCAGTGACTGAATGACCTGCATTCTTTTTTCCTTTTTCTTCTTCACAAAAAAACGAAAACAGGCACTCACACAGGCAGGCAGGCAGGCAGGCAGGCAGGCAGGCAGGCAGTTACACAGGCAAGCAGGCAGGTAGGCCGACAGACTGTGTGACTTCTTTTCTTTTTTCTTTCTTTTCTCTTATAGACGAATAGATAGACAGACAGACAGATTCTTACTATCAGACTGACTGACAGACAGGCGAAGTGACTGACCGATTAATTGACTGACTCAATGAGTGTCTGACCGACAGACCAAATGCCTGACAAGGTGACTTTCCTGTTGGCTGACTGACTCTTTGCAAAATGACTGACCTGACTTAGTCAATGAACTGTGAGACACTTCGGCGGCCAAAACGATAGAGCCAAAGCGAGTACACGACCGACCACCTGACTGGCTGATAGAGGGAACAGGAACATCGACTCGTTGAGAACAGCAAGATCGAATTGCAAAAGAAAATCATTACTTACTACTGACTGACCAGCATCCACTCATCGTAGACGACACCCATGATGAGGGCGATGCAGGCGAAGATTACGAAGACCATCGCAAAGCCACGGGCACCTCTTCCAGGGGGGCCGTCATCATCTGCCATTTCTGTCTAGCTGCCCTCTTCTCTTTCTGCGCGTGTCAACACACCGTCGAGGTCTCCCTTCGGTTTCTTCTCTTCTTCACCCTCCTCCTTTGAAGGTCTTCCGTAATATGTACCTCTTTCAATGACTCAGCAAGCTCTCTGTTTCTGTTTTCGTCGATGGAGAAGCCTGTCAGGAATCATTTCTGCTTTTTCTTTTCCATCTCAGTCGTTTATATACTTGATTCAAGTGAGAATGCATGAACAGGAAAGATGGATGCATGCATGGAGAAGCATGCATGCATGCATGCATCCCGATCCGCGAATCTGCATGCATGACGCACGCATGCAGGCGCGCAAATTCCCGCGCGCAATGATTTTGCGCTCATACGATCTCTGACGCACGCAATGACGCACGCATGCAATGCAAACCGTACGTATTTTTAAAAATTTCAGCGCCGTGACTCCAGATCAAGCAGTACGTGTTGCTTGTCTGTCTCGTCGAAAGAGGTCTCGTTTGCAGAAAGGATTCCTGTTGGTAAGGTTCCTGCAACCTGTGCGCTGGTTCACGGTGAGTCACCTTGAATGCTCCTGTCGACTTTTCCTGGTCTTCCTGTTGCCCGCCGTCAACTGAGTCGGTGTTAGCCGGCCGTCTCTTTTTTGGGGGGCATCTGAGCCACTCAACCTTTCTTCTTCACGCCCCTCTTTTAAGGAGAAGTTTTTTCCTTTACCCTTTGGTTCAGTGCTGGAGTGGAAGATTCCAAAGTGATTCCAGCGCGGAGAGAGGAAAAGATGGGGAGAGACAAGAGCAGAGAAGAACCCGTCTCCCAAAACTCTTTTGGCCGTCTCTCGCAACGTTTTTGCATTCCCGTCCTCCCCGCAGTCCATGGAAGGATTTCTCTTCCTTCTGTGATTCTTTGCTGCTGCATTCTGCTTGAAAGCGCACGCGGATTTCTATTGATTCAACCGAGTGACTCAGGACCCCTCACTCCGTTTGTTTCATCCGTCCGTCTCCACGGTTCCGCTTTCCGAAATGCGCACCGGCACGAGCCGCCTCTGTTGCCCTCGCTTCTGAACTACCAAAGGAGCACCGGGGCCTCTCCCACACCCACAAGGCGCAAAGGAAGCAAAGGTGCGCCGAAGCCGACAATGCATCGTCTTCTCTGTCTCTCTCCCCGTCGCAACTCATGCTGTTCCTCCCCCCTCTCCGTAACCGCCTTCCGTTAGTTGCCCTCCTCCATCCCTTTCCCTCTATGAGCCCCATTGCCTATCTAGATTACTACCTCTCCGTCTGTTCACCTATTTTCTTGTTCCTTTACTTATCTGACTTTCTGCGAGTGCGCGCGTGCCTGTGCGCGTGTGTGCATGTGTGTGCGTGTGTGTGCGTGCGTGCGTGCGTGCGTGCGTGTGTGTGTGTGTGTGTGTGTGTGTGTGTGTGTGTGTGTGTGTATGTGTATATGTGTGTGTGTGTGTGTGTGTGTGTGTGTGTGTGTGTGTGTGTCTGTGTGTGTGTGTGTGTGTGTGTACGTGTCTGTGTTCGTGTTCATCAGTACAAGTGTATGAGTCTGCGTGTATTCCTCTTGCAGCAGCCGGGCTGTCTGTCCTCATGGGTATCCGTGGAGACTTCTCGGAAGACATAAAGGAGTGGGAGGCGCGCGAGGAGATCGCCGAGCTAAGCACTTCTTTCACCACGGAAAAGGACGGGGGGGAGTCATCGTCTGGGGAGGGGGCGGACGCCTTTGGGACCTCCTCGCCTTTTTCGCTGTTTGATTCTGAGCAGGAGGAGGAGGGAGAGGAAGAGGGAGACTCTAATTCTTTGTCTGAGAGCGACTTTGGCGCTCTTCTGAGAGGTTTGGAGACCCATGCGGAGGCTCTGAAGGCGAAATCGCTGTCGACAATCATCCCCCCTGCCTCCTTGTCTTCAACGCCTTCTTCGGAGGCAGATGGAACAAAAGAGGAGGAAGCCCAGTTGTTGAAAATGGTGTCTGAGGAGGACGAAGAGGAGAGATTTAAATTCCGAGAGCCTGAGGAGGAGGAGGGAGAAAGTCTGTCCTCCGTGTTCAACCCCTCAATGCTGAGTGCGGCCTTCAGACTGGCTGAAAAAAAAATGCCCTCATTCAGCCTCCAGCAATTGGTGTGTCAGGAACAGAAAGAAAGATAGACAGACAGACAGACAGACAGACAGAAAGAAAGAAAGACAGATAGATAGACAGACAGACAGAAAGAAAGATAGACAGATAGACAGGCAGATAGACAGACAGTAGAACCAAACAGAACAGAACAGAGCAGGACAGGAAGAAAGGGAGAAGGGGGCAGGAACAAATGAGCACCTCATTCAACAAACATATCCCCAGTGTGCTGCCGTCCTTCTCAGCTTGCAGCCTGTCTCTACTGATGCATGACTACACACGTCTGCATTATTCATGCCGGCACATTCATGGACTTATCGATGCCCCCATCAGCCTGCCTGGCTGCCTGCCTGACAGTTTGACTGACTGCCCAAGAGAGCTGAACTGATTGCTTTTCCTGTTTTTTCTTCTTTTCCTGTCAGGTCCGGCTCCAAGCATCTCTGTGTGAGAACGAGGCGGTGATATCAAACCCCAAGTTCTACTCCTCCTTCCACAGAAAACTCCAGACGGCGCTCAGAGCCCAGATGAACGAAATGGACCTCTTCGAACTCACCACTGTGATCTGGTCTGCTCTCAAAACACGGTAGGTACCTTCAGGTGCTTGATCTTTCCTCTCACAGGGTCTGAGTGAGTAAATCAGCGAGTCTTGGGGGAGGCAGGGGAACGGCGGAGAAAAATAAGTTTGTGCTGATTCGCCTGCTGCTGCTGCCCGTACACACTATCGCTTCATCAACCTTCCCTTTTTCTGCCTTTTACGGGGATGGATGGATGCAAGGCTTCTTTCTTTTGCGCCATGAAACAAAACAAAAGAACCAATTTGACGCATGCATGCATCCACATGAGAGGGAGGGAGAAGAGATCTATCTGCCCTCGTTCCGCGCTTGATCGAGTGCGTTCGTTCTGACTTCAGGTGATTAATTAATTCTGCGGCCAGAAACAAACAGCGTTCGTTTGTCCACTGGCCTCCCCCGCACGCTCACAAACACATTCTCTCTGTCGGCCTGTTGCGTACTTTCTGTGCCCTGTTTTTGTACATGCGTGTTCAATCGATTGCCTTGATGCAGTTGTGTAGCTCCAGCGTTCGCACACTCGTGCTTGTTGTGCGCGTTCCGTCTAAGCACGGACGTGCGACGTCAGAGATCTCGGGGTCTCCCCGGGTTGGGGGAGTCGGGGCAGGCGGAGGCGGGGGCTTCCCTATTGGTGGGACTGGACAGGCTCCGATCAGTTGTGGGGGGGCTGCAGGGACAGGGGGGCAACGGCAAGGGGGACAAAAAAAGGGAAGCCGAGCTGATGCTTGAAAGCGTTTTCAGATCTCTGGGCGGGGCCCTGAAAGATCAGGTCGGGTGGTTCGGGGGGTTTTTGTTTCTCTCTCTCTCTCTCTCTCTCTTTCACTGTTTTTCTGACTTCTTCGGCTTCTCTTCTCGCTTAGTTTTCCTTCCGGCATAAGTGTATGTTCCCGGAAAGAAGAAATAGTGGCCGGAGAGAGAATAATGGGGTGGGGAGGATACGCAGGAAGGAAATTAAGAGGCATATTTTTTTTTCTTCGTTTCTTTCTTGAATCTTCGGTGTCCCTTGCTCCTTCCTTCCCTCACTTCTTAAATCAACTTGAATGTCTTTCTGAAAGACATCTGTTCTGTTCTTTTTTGTCTGTATGCATGTCTGTCTGTCTGTCTGTCTGTCTGTCTGCAGATTTCCGAGCTCTCACCACCCCAGCTGGTGGCCGTCAGCTCTTCCATGCGGGGGGTCCTTCCCTCATTGACGCCCTTCTTCTCAGCTGCCGGTCTTCATTTCAGTGAGCTGGTTGAGGAGGCAAAGGAGCAGATGAAAAAGGAAGAGGAAGTGGCAACGGCGGACGCTGTCAGGCGAGGCAAAGGGGAGCCTTTGGGGCTCTCAACGCGTCAATTGGCTTCCTTCGCAGAGGCTCTATCGACCGCTGGCTCTGGGCCGATCGAGAGAGCGGGGGGGATTCTGATCGGGTCTGAGGGTGCCTGGGAGGTTCTGAGTGAGGGCGGCGTTCTGCAGGGGTTGGACTCGGTCTTCTCATTGTACCTTCACCACTTTCAGGCGGCAGAAAGGGAGGAGGAGGACGAAGGAAGACAGGGAATGCAAGAACACGGATGGCATAGAGAAGTGGTGACATCGTTTCTGCGTCAGCCTGAGGACTGGGCCTCCCTGCTAGCTGCAGGAACGAAACTCGTCCGGTGGTTCGACGATCGGTCAATGCAGAGACGGGCAGCCCTGGTCAGTCGGTCGGTCGGTCAGTGAGTTCTCTCTCTTTCACACATAAACACGTGTGGGTGGGTGGGTGGAAGTTTCCTCTTGATTTTCTTATGCATGCTTATGCGTTGGTTGGAGTGTGTGTCAGCATCTGTTTGGCTCTTTTGCCCGCCCCCTCGATGAATGGTTGCATGGTCGGTTTCTCTCGCACTCATGCACCCATGCATGCATGCAGCGTTTGTTTTCTTTCCTCTGACATCTATCGACATATCTATCTTTTGTGCCTGCCGTTTTTGTTTTCTTTCAGGTGTTGACAGAGGACGCGGAAGAAGTGGCAGCTGGTCGGCGTTCGGAGGAAGACAGCATGCGGACAGTCGGGAGTCTGGGGGAAGAGGGACCTGTTCTGCAGGTAGGCGTATAGCTGGGG
>JAHBMJ010003579.1:56774-76774 GCA_018398765.1 Chromera velia | reverse complement strand
GACGAGCCACGAGATGGGCCAGCTGGAGTCTCTGAAACTGTTCAGGGCCTTCGCCTCTTCACTGGACCTCTTCGCCTCCACAGAGGCGGAGAACGAGGAAGCAACCTCGTCGTTCCGGACTGTTTCGTCTTCCGTGCTCGTGTCTGTTCTCCAGTCTCTGTACAAGAGCAGCTTCAGGGGGAGGGAAACAAGGCTGTACGAGAGTTGGGGGAGGGAACTGCTGAAAAGAAATTTTGCAGGCCTTACGCTCAGACAGGTCAGCCAGGCAGGCAGGCAGGCAGACAGGCAGGAGGGGCGGTTTTGTTTGTTTCTGGTCACGGGCTGAAATCAATTTAGGGACACCAAAGCTGCAAAGCAAAAATCATGCACGGATAGATCAGGCAGGCCGGCTTTGTGCTTGAGCAAACACCGCGTGGTCAGCCTGCAGGAGGCGGCATCTGCAAAACCAATACTGCAAGCAGTCATCGATCGCGCTATCTTCCTTTTTTGGTCTCTCTCTCTCTCTCTCTCTCTCTCTCTGTGCAGGTGCGCGAGGTTCTCTTTTTGTGGGCCTGGTCCGGCGTCTGTGACGAGACTTTGTGGGAGGGTGCCGTGAGCGCTTTGCAGAAGCGCCGTTCTCTGCTGAGGGGGTTCTCGACAGGGGAGTTGACGGAGATGACTGAGGCACTCGTAAAGACCGTGGGAAGGGAGGTTGTCGGGAGGGACGAGGGGAAAGAATGGGAAAAAATGGCCCCGTCGGTTGCCGAAATTTCAATCCGAAGACTCAAAGAGGTCAGTCGTCCCGTATGCACACGTGTTTGAGACGAGAAGAGAAGAGAAGAGAAGAGAAGAGAAGAGAGGAGAACGCGCAAACAGAGTTTCCATTGGCACCCAAATTCTCGCCAGGTGGCGTGTCCTCCCGCTTTGCGTTTTTTTTTCTCAACACAGGGGGTCGATGCTCAAAGTGAGACGCGACGGGATGTGTCGTACTTTGTGGAGAGAAGGAGAATGAAGTAAGGGAGGGAGGAATTCAGTTTCCGTTTTTTTGTTCCCATCGTCCCTCGATTTCTCTCTCTGTCCCTCTCTGTCTGTCTACGTCCGCATAACATCTCATCTTACGGGAATTCCAGTCCCCCTATCCGGCTGGCTCTGTCTTTGTGCGTCTCCCAGGGTCTCTCATTCAGAAATGCCGCACGTGCACATGTGTGTGTGTGTGTGTGTGTGTGTGTGTGCAGTTTGTAGAGCAAAATGGAGGAACACAGCCCGAAGAGGCAGACATCAAGGCACTGGTAAACGAGGTCTGGGCAGAGCACGAACAAATGGAAGAGGATCGCCCGAAGGTCTGTCTGTTTATTCCTCCTTTTCTCTGCCTGTCTCTTCATCTCGGTTGTCCTCTTTCTTTGTTTGTTCGTTTCTCTCTCTCTCTCTGTGTGTGTGTGTGTGTACACACATATATATATATATATATATATACACACATATATGTATGTATATATATATGTATATATATATATATATATATACATATACATCTTCCTTCCCTCCATGTTTCCTTCCTTTCTCTCTTCCTTCCTTCATTCCCTTCTTCCTTTCTCACTTCCGTTCGTTCGTTCGTTCGTTCGTTTTCTTTTCTTTTCTTTTCTTTCTTTGTTTCTGTCTGTCTGTCTTTCCCCTGTGTCTCCCTCCCCGCCTCTGCCTCTCTCTTTTTCTTCATGTGTTTCTCTCCGCGAATCTTTTTTTCTTCTCCAGGTGTGAATGAAAGGATAAAAGGGCATCTGTGAAAGGCGAAAATTTCTCCCTTTTTCTTCTCCGGGTGTGAATGAAAGGATAAAAGGGCGTCTGTGAAGGACGAAAATTTCTCCCTTTTTCTTCTCCGGGTGTGAATGAAAGCACAAAAGGGCGTCTGTGAAGGACGAAAATTTCTCCCTTTTTCTTCTCCGGGTGTGAATGAAAGGATTAAAGGGCATCTTTGAAGGACGAAAATTTCTCCCTTTTTCTTCTCCGGGTGTGAATGAAAGGATTAAAGGGCATCTTTGAAGGACGAAAATTTCTCTCTTTTCCTTCTGCTCGCTCTCTTTGACTCATCCCACTGCGTTGCCGGATGCCAGGCATCTCTTTTAGGCATGTGGACTCCCGGAGAGAGAGAGAGAGACCGAACAGAGTAGCTGAAATGGGTTCCTATGTCCGTCCCTCCCTTTCTATTGCTCGGAATGTCCTGGCAAGTGAACCAGGAGGGTCTTTGTTGGAATCTCTTTCATTCCCACTGGCTCTCTCTGTCGTGACTGAAGGGGACTGAAACGGAATTCGGGGGATTAGGTGTGATTGCGCGGCATCTTCAATGACTGTATGACGTCTTTTCCTCCTCCTATTCTTGCGTTGTGCAGGCAGGGGCAAACCAATGCGAATTTCTGGAGGCGGTTCTAAGGGCCGTCAGCGACCGCATTCAGGAGCTGAGCGAGAAGGTGGACGCAGCACTTTCACCTCCTGTCAGTTAGTCAGTCAGTCAGTCAGTCAGTCAGTCAGTCAGTTGAAGTTCGAAGGAAAGCCCATGTTTTTGTCCGTTGACTGAATTGGTGCTGAAAAAATGAATAGAAAAAGGGAAACGGGCTCTCGTGAAGAAATATTGCGAAGGAAGGAAGGGCAAAGCCTGCCCACATGTTTGTGTACATCGGTGTACATGCGCGTGGGCGATGAATTTTCTTTTATTGACTTGAGAGCTCCACACTTCCTTTCTCAATGCATCTGTTACTTCTCTCTGGATTCCTGATATGTTCTTTTGCACAAGACAGAGAGGCATGCTGAGAAAGGCGTTCCTCATGTGACCGTTTCTGACCCCTCCTGTCTCCTCTATAGGAGGAACCGTTGAGGGAATATGATGTGGTGTGCATGGCATCGTGGTGGTAACTTTTAAGAATTCAAAAGGCGTTGCTTGATTCTTCCCCCCCTCTCTCTTTGCGTATCTGTTTCTTTTTGTTTTTTTCTTTGTTCGTATGAGGCCGTTTGTGTGTGTGTGTGTGTGTGTGTGTGTGTGTGTGCAGAATGCAAAGATAGAGTTATTCGACGGATCAACAAAACTCCGCGTCTCTCCACGAGTTCCTGGAGAGCCTGTGGGGGGAGGGGGCGAGGACGTTGCTGCCCCCCTCATCCAGGAGATCCGGTTGCTTGAGGGGGCACTGGAGACCGGGAGACGCTATTTGGGGGAGCTGATGGGGGATGAGTACTTTGATGCGCTCCTTGGTCAGTTGGTCGGTTGGTCTTTCTCTCTATTTCTCTCTGCCTCTTTTGTTCAATCAAACGGCCTTTTCTGAAACTCGATCAAAGAGAGGCAAGGAGCGTGCGAGGGGAAGAAAAAGAAACTGGCAGTAAGGAGAGAAAAAAGGTCTGCAGGGGTCTTTTCGTTGTCGATGAGTGTGGGTATGCAGAGAGATCAGCGAAGTCTGTCAACTCGTCATACACACATACACAACACACGCACGTGCGCGAGCGCGTTCAATTGGTCCCCCTCCTCGTTGCTGTATTTGCGGAGAATTCATCGCGAATGTTTGTGTCTGTCGACGTTCCAGTGCATGCAAGATACAAACCGTCCATGGGGTGTTTTTGTATTTGTATGATCCGACTTCGTACGTTCATATGAATACGCAGTTATATGTTTGTTCATGTGTGTGTCCGCATGCGTGAGTGCAGACGTGTCATCAGAGGGTTCGCCTGGAGGCTCCGACGGTTCTGCTGCAGATCTGAGAGGGTCCGAGGAAAACGCTTTCGATTTGGAGAGGGGGGGCATTGCTGTAGTAGATGGAGAGGGAGAGGAGGGGGGGGAGGCGAGGATGGAGACGGACGGGGCGGCATGGGTTCCTCCTTCAGAACTCCTCGAAGAAAAGGGCGAAAGGGCAGAGACCGAAGAGGTGGAGAGACAGGGTATGAAGAGTGGAAGAGGAGACAGCAAGGTTAAAGTCGTGAGTGGAGAAAAGGAACGCGCTGTGGCCGATGGCCTTCACGCGGTGGGCTAAGCTGTCCTTTCTTTCTTTCTTTCTAAGAGGGCCGTCCGTCCATCCAGGGGGGCCGTCCTTTGATTCTTTCCTCTTTCTTTCATCTTTTCCCCTCGCTGTTTTCTTGATTCCTTCCTTTCGACTTTCTTTTGCTCCTTCCTGTCTTGCTTTTCTGATGATCTTCAGGATCAGATGGATGGGGGGAGTTGCATTGAGTTGTTGTGCCTTTCTCTGCATGCATGTACGCTCACGTTTGCCTGTCTTCTTTTCTTTTCTTTTGTTTTTGTCTCTCTCAGTGACCCTCTGGGGAGGCTGTTGATTTTTGCTTTTGAATTTCTCTGTCTGTCTGTCTCTCTGTCTCACTCTTCCTTCGATCGACCATTTTGTGTGGACGCAACCCTTGTCTGTCTGTGCTCGTGACGTTACTGTCATACAAGAGATGTTACAATTAAGCAAACGTACACGCATGCAGCCGAACTAACGAACTTGCATTGGATCTCCTCACAGTCCATGCAGTGAAGACAAGGGGCGTGCTCGCACGGCGTCTGTCTATGCAATCCATGAGTCTAGTTTATGCCCCTTTCATGCCATATTTCTTTTGCCTCGCCGCCTGCCCAGACTGTTTTCTGTGCGATTGTTGTTGTGCCTTTCTCTGCATGCATATCTTCTTTTCTTTTGTTTTGTTTCATTGCCTCGCCGCCTGCCCAGATTGTTTTCTGTGCGATTTGACCTGATCTGATCATCACGTCATTTATGTCTCTGTCTGGCTGATTCGATCGATGTGGAATTTATGTCGAATGGATGGATGCATACCTGTCCTTGTTCCTTCCTTTTTCTTTTCTTTTCTTCTCTTCTCTTCTCTTCTCTTCTCTTCTCCTTTGGGTTGACCCACGTGGACCCATTTATTCCTTCTTTCCTTCGTTCAGGCTGCTTCCTGTCTCCTTTCCCTTCGAGAAGATGGAGCCCCGGGAGAGGGCGGCGACTTCTTTGAGTCATCAGCCTCAGCAGACTCAGGCTCAGGCTGCCTTGAGGGTCTCCGGACTTGGGGGGCTCTCGCTGTCTGTGTGGGGGCTTTAGTGGATGAGCTCTGTGGGGGGGGGGGACCGGGGGGCATCGGGGGGGAAGCGGGGCCTTCGTCTTCTTCAGAGAAGCTGTGGCGCGCTGTTCGGGTCCTTGTGAAAAAGGCGGGAGACCTCTGCGCTGAGGAGACGGGCGAGGCACACGGGAATGCCTCAGATGGCAAAGCCGTTGTCCTGGCGGGTGTGCTCCGGTAGGTCTCGGATCCCCGATTGGCCTCCATAGTGTCCCCCTGCAGAGACGCCCTCCCCGGAGAATGAATGATCGTTCGTTGCATGCATGCATCTGTTTTGCACACACACCGCCGAATTCGCATTCCTCCCTTGCCATGCTTGGCTCTTCTTTCCTCCCTTTTCCCTCAAACCCAGCCATGCAGAGGCAGACACTTGGAACGTTGTCGAGGCTTGTGAAGTCGTCGAGGTTCTCTTCACTGACTGACCTTCTGGCCTTCCTGCACTTTTGCGTCTAGACTGTACCCCCACGTTCTCTTCCGCCTTGCGTGGACACACGGATTTGCCTGTATCTGAGTGTCAATGTCAGTATGTGTTTCGTATCTCTGTCTCTGTCTGCGTCAGTGAGAGGAAAGAAGCGAAGGGAATAAGGCTCGGTACGTTCCTCTGGTTGCATGCCTAGCTGCGTGAGTGCCTGCGTGCCTGCCTGTCTCTTTTCTTCTTGTCGACGCGTGACCCTGCTGGAAGCAATGGCGAATTAGGGCCTCCAGGGAAATTCATTCGCGCAGGCAGGGAGGCAGGCTTGCTTATTCATATTTGTTTGTTTCAATCCAAGTGCAATCGAATGAAGGCACGGACATCCATCCATTCATGCACGCGCACGTGTGTACTCCTTCGTAACTTTCCTCGTAACTTCATTCATGCGGCCGTTCGTGCACGGACGGTCCCTCCCCTCCCTGCATGTGGTGTGTGTCGATCGCTCGATCGTTCGATCGATCGTTTCATCCATCCATCCATCCATCCATCCATCCGTGTGTCTGCCTGCCTGCCTGCCTGTTTGCCTGCAGACTCGTGAGGGTGGCAGTGGAAGAGAAGGACGGTCTAGAGAAGACGGGGGAGACTGAGATGCGATCAAGTGCCTCAATCTCTCTCGGCGTTCTCGAACGCCTGCTGGACAGCGACTGCGTGTCGCGTACCTCCTCTTCCTCTTCAGACCGTCAGAGAGACCGTCAGAGCTCATGTTTGTCGCCTCTGCAGGCTGTGGCGGGGTTTCAGGGGGCGCAGGCCGGGGTGAGTATGTGAAAAAGACTGACGAAGAATTTGTGCGTGTTGCTTTGTCTGTCTCACTCTCTGTCGGTCTGACTGTCTGACTGACTTTACAGAAGTCTCTATGACTTTCTGCTTTCATTCCTTCCTCGCTGCCTGCCTGTGTCTCTGTTCTCTCTCTCTCTCTCTCTCTCTCTCGCGCGCGCGCGTATGTGTGTGTGTTGCGTGCGTTGCGAGTGGGCTTTGTGAACGAGAACATCTCCGTGAGTGTGGGTGGTGTGACTCGTTGGTTTTTGCAGCTCTTGGTGGCCCAAGCTGATGACGAAACTCTCAGATCGTCTTCGTCCTCGTCGTTGGCGTCCCGTCTGTTCCGATTTGCACGAACCCAACTGGAGAGCGCTCGTGAGTACCTCTCCCTATTTCGGTCTCCTTCGTCCTCGGTGTCCTTAGCGTTCGCTTCGGAATTTCTCCTTCAGCCTCTCGTCGACCTCTTGAAGACTGAAGGGCCACGAAGGAGTGGGGGGACGGAGAACGAGAAGGAGACGGAGGTGTTGAGTGAGTGGGAACGCCTGAGACAGGAGGCGGTGCTGCTGGGAGGTCACCTTGTCGAGTCGCTCAAAGGACGGGGACTGAAAGGGGAAAAAGAAAAGGCAGAGGGGGAAGAATTGTTTTCCCTGGCAGAGGACGAAAAAAGACAGTGGGAGGAATTGTTTAGAATTCTTGCCGTTCCGTCATCGCTTAGTGAAGGTCAGTCAAGTACGCATCGATTTATCTGGAATGACCATTCGCTCCCTATTTCTTGTCTTGGGTTTGCTGTGCATTTTCCGCAGTTTCTAGTCTTCACGAGAACTTCTCCTGTCGAGCATTGAAGCACTTGCCCCTCGCTCGAGGCATTTGCTCGTTTTGAGGCTTCATTCTCTCTCTTTTTTTTTCTTTCTTTCTGTCTTCCTTTCTTTCTTTCTTTCTTTCTTTCTTCCTTTCTTTCTTTCTTTCTTTGTTTGTTTGCGTCCTTTCATTTAATTTTTCATTCATTTATTCATTTATTCATTCATTCCTTCCCTTCCTTCCTTCCTTCCTTCCTTTCTTTCTTTCTTTCTTTCTTTCTTCCTTTCTTTCCTTCCTTCCTTCCTTCCTTCCTTCCTTTCTTCCTTCCTTCCTTTCTTTCTTTCTTTCTTTCTTTCTTTCTCCTCTTCTTTGATTTCTGTCTTTTGCGTTTGTTCTTTCTTTTTCGGTTGGTACAGTTGTTTCGGTAGAATTGGCTCTTCTCGGCTTTGTCCCTGCGATTGACTGCTCGCTTTTGTTTTTCTCTCGCTCTGTTTTTGGTGCTCCGTTTTTCTCTTCTACCATGGTTTCGTCTGGCAAATGCCTTTTCCGGTCTTCCCCCCTCGCCGCTCTTCTGTGCCCCGAATCCCTCTCTCTCCCACACAAGCATCAAAACAGAGATTAACATTGATTTAAATAAATGCAATCAATCACGCAGACGAAGCGGAGAAGATTGAAGAAGGAAGAGACCAAGTAGACCATCTGATCAGACGGGCACACTCGACTTTGACGACAGCCTCAACATCCCTCTTCAGGGTGAAGTCGAACGGCCTCTTCGTCCTCCACATCCACCCTTTGGCAGTCTCTCCCTCTCCCTCTCCAGCTCGAAGGTCTGCCGAAGCCCTCGAACAGATTACCGACAAGAGAGACGTCAGGGTGCCCTTTCCCCTTTCTTCTTCAAGTCCTTTCTCGGGGGGGCCTTGTGAAGACTCTGCTGAGGCAGCGACGTCCACCGTCGACTTCTTCGTCGTCGGAGGGAGCGGGTCGGAGCGGAGAAACGAGAGAGGTGAGCAAAGAGGAGGGGGATCTATGATCTCTAGCTGTCTGTCTGCATTCACCAGTCGCTTATTTCTCTCGTTCACTTTTTTAAGCATGCCTGTCTGTTTCTCCTTTCTGTTCCTTTGTAAATATCTGCCAACTTCCTTTGTACAGTCTGCTCACCATACCTAGCGGATGGTTTGGTTTCGTTTTACTATTTTTTTTTTTTTTAATAAAAGCGGATTGTTTGGTTTCGTTTTAATATGAAAATAAATTTCTCGTGAGGCTTGTCTTGAGATAAGACTGAGTTCGTTCTCGTACCCTGCCTAAGCGGGTGCGTGCAGGTGCCAGCAAACTTGAACTGGTGCATGTATTTATTTATTTATTTATATAATTATGTATGAAAATAAATACACGTACCCTGTCTAATCGTGTGCGTGCAGGTGCTTCCAAACTGGTGGAGTCGCTTCTGATGCAACAGACTGTGCCCTCATTTCTGAATCCGGCAAGGCTTGGAGGACATCCTGAGGAGGAGAAGGACGTCGCGTTGCTGGACGGAGAAGAAGAAGAGGTGGCAGATGATGAGGTCGGCTGCTTTCTTTCCCTCCTACTGCGTGAGCTCTTTCTTTTGTTCTCCCTCCTTGTCTGTGTACATATGCTGTGCCTTGGACATTTTTCTCCCTCTCTTTCTCTCTGTGTACACCTTTTGAGAAGATGAGTTTTGGCACATGCCTGGACGGACCTTCGCACTCAGAGCTCCCTCTGCCCGCATTTGTTTTCTGTATGAAAATAGAAGTCTGTGTGAAAATACAATTCTGTATGAAAATAGAAGTCTCTATGAAAATACAATTCTGTATGAAAATAGAAGCCTGAAGTCTGTATGAAAATACAATTCTGTATGAAAATAGAAGCCTGTGTGAAAATAGAAGTCTGTATGAAAATACAAGTCTGTATGAAAATAGAAGCCTGTGTGAAAATAGAAGTCTGTATGAAAGTACAATTCTGTATGAAAATAGAAGCCTGTATGAAAATAGAATTCTGTAAGAAATAGAATTCTGTATGAAAATAAATGCATTATTTCAGAGCTCTCTCTGCCTGAGGATACCGACCCCCCTCTGTCTCTCTGGAGGGACGTCCTTTCCTTTTGTATCTGTTCCTCCATGGGAGTGTGGACACTCAACGTTGCTTCTCTCTGTCTGTCTGTCTGTCTGTCTCTCTGTCTGTCTGTATGTATGTATGTATGTATGTATGTCTGGCTGCTCTTTTGTTCAGGAATGCAAGGTAAGAGAGTGTGGCGAGGGGGAGGGGGGGCTGCTGCGGTGTTTCAAAATTACACGCAATCACTCAGTCAGTCAGTCAATTGCGACTTACTTGTCAGCATTGCTTGAATTAATCTTTCTTTCTTCCCTGCAGGATGCCAGTGCAAACAAATTCTTCTCAGATGTGGAACGCCTCGGATGCTCAGTTTTGGACGCAGAAACTTCGAGCTGGTACTCCCGTCTGTTCGCCTCTTTTGGAAGCGGTTTGGTTGGAAGAGACGGGAAGGAGGAGCGGCAGAAGCTCGTGTGGTGGCTAAAGGTCGGTCAGTCAGTCAGGCAGGCAGGCAGGTAGGCAGGTATCAGGCAGGCAGGCAGGTAGGCAGGCAGAGGTCGGTATGCAGTCAGACAGAGAAAGTGTCTAACCCTTTTTCCCTCACAGAGTCATTCAAATAGGCGCTTCAAATAGACGAAAGAAAGAGAGAGAGAGAGAGAGAGAGAGAGAGAGAGATTGAGCGCAAGGCTACAGGACGGGGGGGCAATACAGGATGAAGACTCACTCACAAACAAATTGGACACTCGAGATGGTTTGTTTCTGTCTATCTCTCTCTTTGCCTGTACGTCTGCTGAGTTTAATTGTCGGTGTTGAATCTTCCCTCGCCTTTCTGAGTCTTGCTCATTAATTGTGAAGGCTGCCTCTGTAACCTCATTCATCTGAGCTCTCACCTTACCTGTCCTTCTTCTTTCGCTTCCTCTCCCTTCTCCTCTACTAACATCTCTTTCTTTCTTTCTTTCTTCTTTCCAGTTGTTTGGATCGTTCCTCTTCCGGATGGACCTCGATGAGGGCACTCTCAGAGCAGAGACGGTAAGTGGGTGGAGGGGTAGCTGCGTCTTCTCTTCTCTTCTCTTCTGTTGATCAGCCTGGCCAGTCTTTCGATTCCGTTTGACTGGACCTTGTCGTCGTCTCTTTCTTTTTCTTTCCTTCCTTCCTTTGTCCTTCCTTCCTTCCTCTTGCTTTGTTTGTCTCTAGGTGTGCGTGTTCTAATGCGTGTCCCGGTCGAGTCTACATATGTGAATGAAGTCTTTTCTTTACACTTGAGAAGGAAGAGTGCCGCTGGGAAACAAAAAAAACAACAAAAAGTCGGGTGCCTGACACCCTGACGACACATGATTGACTGGAGATAACTTTGCAAATGAATGCAGACAATTGCTTAATTCTGTCTTGCAGGCCCGTCTTGTGAGTCAGCTTGACTCCGACGCCTCGCTGCCCCTCCAGGCAGAGGCAGTGCTCAGCCGTCTCCTTCATGCAGGTAGGCAGGCAGGAAGGAAGGGAATGCATGTGGATGGTGGCACGGTCGGTCGAGTGTTTAGTTTAGGTCAGCGGCACAGTGCCAGAAAGGGCGTTGGTGATTGATTGAAGGTAAGTGGCTGCTTGCTGAAGGTGACTTCAAAAGAAGGAGCATTTTTTGAGATGTTCAAACAAGTAGAGAAATAATACTGGATGCAAGCATACAGTAAGGCATGAGAGAGAACAGTGAAAGAGGATTCTGTACGGGAACAGAAGGTAGAGAGGAGCGAGAGGGGGCAGGCAGCCCTTTTTTGGGGGGAGGCCGCAGAGGTTTGTTCCAATTGCCGTATGAGTACAAGCGCAGGCACACCAGGCGACACGAAAGGTGAAGACACGGACTTGCATGTGAAAACCGAATGAAAGAAGTGAACGAGCACTGAAGATCCACTGAACATGCTAAAAAAGAACGAAAAGACAAACAGAACATTTCGACCCTGCCCTGCTTGTCTTCACTTCATGCCCCTCCCCTCGCTTTCTCTCATACTCCATCAAAACAAAATCGCTCGTCCTCTCTCCTTTCATCTGTCTTTCTTTCTTCTTGTGTCAAATACACACACACACACACACACACACACACACGTGTGTGCAGATGCGGCCCAGGCCCAGCAGAGAGGAGAGAGGCCGGACGGGGGACTCTCCAATGCGCCCTTCTGCAAGTCAGTAAGCGCATGCAGACAATCAGACAATCCCTCTCTCTCTCTCTCTCTCTCTCGCGCGCGCGCGCGCGCCACGTGTGTGTGTGAACGAAGAGTGTGTTTTTGTCTTCAGGGGTGCCGGAAGGGGGGTGGGTGGGTGCGTGTCCACTGCCGCCTTTGCTGTGTGTCTGTCGTCTGTCTTGCTAGCTGGCTGTCTGAATGTTAAGGCGGGTCAGAAAGGGGAGGAGTGAGCGGTTATCGTATCCCCATTGTGTTTCCCTTTCCCTTTCAATTGTACGGGGAGAAGGTAGAAAGTAAATGCCAGTTAAAGCAGCAGTAGAAAGCGCCGGGAGAAATTTCACGGAAGGATCCATTCGGACCGCAAAGTGTTCCATCCATCCATCCATCCAGCGATCCTTGGGGGGGGGAGAGGCGGGAGGAAGGGAGGCTGCGGGAAGATAGAGGGAAGGAAGGATCGGGGGAGCTCTCCCTGGCTGTCTGGCATTCATTCATTGTGCATATTCGCTCGCTTGGGCCTTCGCTCAGCACCCAGCAGACAAGGATGGTCACAGAAAAAGGGTTGGTTGCTTTTGCGTAAGTATCCGAGAATTGCAGCATTCATTCCGCATGCCTCCCTGGTTGCAGTGCGGAAGTTTTGAGTAATCTGAAGGCTTCCTCGGTGGTATCTTGGGTGAAGCGCCGCATGGTCCCCCGTTCATCGGTGCTCGTTGTGAGGAGCCCTCTGTCAACGGAGACTGTGAGAGAGTGCGTGGAGACGGCTCTGGGAAACCTGCCGCCAGGGGGCGATCACTCAATCTCTCTACGCGTGGGTTTTTTTGTGGGTGGGTCGGTGTGTCAGGCTGCTCTCTCTTTCTTTTGCGGTCTGTCCTGTCTTTCGTTTTCCACTTGCAGCCTGTGGATGCTGGATTGTCTCCCCCCGTCTTTCTCTTTCTGTGTTTGTGCGAATACGGATCTCTCTGCTGCGCGAGGAGTCACTCGTGTTTTTGCCTGCCTGCCTGCCTGCCTGCCTGCCTGCCTGTCTGCAGAAAAGGAGTGACGAAGAAATGAGCAGTCGTTCTTCGGATTCCGACATGGACGAGGAGGAGGAGGAGCGGACGGCAGCGGCGGCGGCAGAAGAACGGGATGGGTTGGGGTCTCTGCAGGGGTTGGCGCAGTCGCTGTTCTCTGGGCGGAGTTCTTCAAATTTGCTGAAGGTCTCTGGGGAGAAGAGGGAGGGGAGTGAAGCTGAAACAAGTGAAGCGACGAGAGACAATGAGAGTGCTCGAAAGGCGGGGGTGCGTGTGGCACTGCTGGCATCCGAGTTTGCCGACCAGGAGTCCGTGGCGGTGTCTTTGGGTGTGCCGATTTCCCGTGAGGAGATGGTGGACTCCCACATAGGGGGCTTGCCTGGAAGGTCGGTACGTGTGCGTTGGTTTTCTTTGTTGGTTGGTTTCTTTGTTTTTGCCCCTTTCTGCCGTTTTCCTTGTCTGTTTGTAATGTCTGCTCGTTTTTCTTTGTTGTTTCGTTCTCTGTTTTTTCCTTTCTCTTCTTGGGCCCCCTTGAACCTGATCAGAAGGGAAAGGGTTAGCAGATTATTGACAGAAAGGATCTGAATCCTGCAACAAGGCAATAGAAACAGGCAAGCCGACGTGTCATGTTTTCTTTCTTCCTTGTTCTTCATATTGCAACAGCACGCCTATCCGATTCTTCTGCGCATCTTTTTTAATTTCGATTCGCGTAAGTGGCACGCGCGCGCGCGCGCACACACACACACACACACACACACACACACACACCAAAGAGATAGCGGAAGTCATCAAGTTCCGCATCTCGACACTCCGAAAAAGAAGAGTCTTCTCTTCTCCTGCCTGCCTGTGTGCTCTGACTACTGCGGGAGGAGGCTTGTCTCTTTCTTTCTCAATTGGGGATCGAAGGGGAAAACAAACAAACAAACAAGGAAGGGATTAATTCTCTGTTCTGTAACACGTGCTAGCTCCGTTTCATTGGATGTGATGCAATCGGTGTTCTGATAGGTGCCGTGATTATATTGATGCAAGAAAGAAGTTCATTCGTTTCGTTTGACGCAAAAGCTGAATGAAGTCGTTTGTGTGGATGTGCTTTCCTTCCTTCTCATTCATTCTGAGTGTGCGTGCGTCGGTTAATCGCTGTGCATCATCCAGATGACCCACTTCCTTCCTCCCATGTCCGTGATTCGTTCCTTCGTTCAATTACATATGATTCATAATGCAATCTCTCCGCTCCGCTCCTCTTCTGATTTTTTTTTTCTTTTCTCCGTTGATGATGTATCCGTGCATTCATGCACGCTTGCAGGGTCGTCCTGGAGGTCCTCCTGCAACTGCTGAGCGACAACAGAGGGTCTCTGCTGCACTCTGTTCTTTCCCCCAAAATTCGGTCTGTCTGTCTGTCTGTCTGTCTGTCTCTCTCTCTCTCTCTCTTTGGCTGTCTGTCTCTCTCTTTGGCTGTCTGTCTGTCTCTCTCTCTCTCTTTCTCTCTCTCTCTCTCTCTCTCTCTCTGGCTGTCTGTCCGATCGTTTCAGTCTCGCATCCAGAAGGGGTATGTATGCGTCGGTGTGTCGCCTCTGTGGACGTTCTCTCTCTCTGCCTCTCGCTGCCCACTCCCTTCCCCTCCGGATTCTCTCTTAAGCTCTGCAGGGGAAGCCCTCTCTTGCAGAAGATTCTCTTTAGCTTTCTGCACTCTAAATGCTGATATCAGTAAACAAACCCTCGATCGTACTGGGAACGACCTCCCTCCTTGTTTCCTTCCTGAAGTTTGCTGTCGAACCCCTTCGCTCCTCGCTCCCCTCCCTCCCTTCAATTCGCCTCCCTTCTCCCTCCACCGCTTTCTTTGTCTGAGTTGCTCCCGAAATGAAGGCATCAAATGCAAATCTGCTCTCTCTCTCTCTCTCTCTCTCTCTCTCTTTCTCTCTCTCTCTCTCTGTCTCTCTCGCTCTCTCGCTCGCTCTCTCTCTCTCTCTCTCTCTCTCTCTCTGTGTGTGTGTGTGTGTGTGTGTGTATGTATATATATACATATACATAACATTTGTCCATCTGTCTACCTGTCTGTCTGCCTATCCGTTGCTTCGATTTTTGTATTAATATGTGTCTGTCCGGAGTGCAGTATACTGTATTTGTTTCTCCCTCCCTCTTGTTAGGAGTGGAAGGAGCAAGAGGTAACGTGTGAATCAGTCATCACGTGAAGTCCTGTTGGCAGGTGTAGCAGTAAGGAGCGCTTACCTCTAAACTTTTGGGCCCCCCTGCCCCCCTTGTCGGGTTTTACTGTTTTTTTGTTTTCTCGATCTATCTCTGCCTGTCTGTAAAATGACTCATTGCAGCTCAGGAGAATTGATTTCCTTCTCCACCGCCACAGTGTTGCCCCCTCCCGGGAAATCACGAGGACAGTGGACAGTCTCCCTTCACGCTCCTGACGTCCACGCTGCTGAGACTGCCGCAAGGCTTGTGCTGGACCTGATTGCCCGTCTCGCTGGAGGAGGGGGAAAGGGGAGTGTGAAACGGCGAGTGCTGAGGCGCACAGTCCGGCAGGTTCTTCTTCAACGAAGTTCCGTGACCTCCTCGTGCTCTGCTGAAGTTCCTGTAAGTGGAGCTGGAGGGGCGTCGTTTCCGTTTAGTCTCACCTGGGACGGGGGAGAGGGGGGGGAGGGAGAGAACCGGTTGAACGAGGACTTGGGAGACAGCGTGGACACAGAAGCGGATGCGCGCCGTTTGCTTAAGGAAAGCAGAGCGGTCTTTCAGGTGCGTTTATGTGTGTGAAAGAGCGCCCGCGCGCGTTTCTTTGTAAGTATGTTTTTCATCATCAGCCCGACAAGAGACAGGGAGGACGCTGTTCTTGTCTCAGCTTGCCGGCCTGTCTTGAAGGAAGCACGCGGCCTGTTTCTTCGACAAGTAGTCCGTCCATTCGGATGCGCGCCCTTTCCCTTGCTTAGCTGAAGGCCCTCTCTTTCAGATTTTTTCGGTCTTCAGTGAGCTGACAACTCAGTGACTGACTTCACGGGTTCCGGACGCCGTAGAAGAGCGAGCGCGCCTGCATGACACCTCCTTCCCTTCCCCCAAAGTGGACAGGCAGGCAGGCAGGCAGGAAATGTCGGACTTCAATGTGTCTTCCAATGATGCGTTGTAGAAAAATCGAATATTCGTGTGACCCTTCTTGTTCCTCACCGACCCCTTTTGTTGTTGCACATCTGTCCTGCCTGCTGCTGCTGCTGCAATGACTGCAGTGGGCGATGTCCGTTTCTGATGATGACACTATGAGGGGGGTGGCGGACGAGGAAGACGGGTCTGGGTCTTCTCACCATCCTGCTTCCTCATCTGCGGAACAGGAGAAGAAAAAGAAGGAGAGGGAGGACTTTACAGTGCTCTCGGACATCAAACTTTCCTCTGCACTCTCCCTCTCCTCTAAGCATCTTCTTGCAGCCGCACAGTCACTCTTCCTTGTTCCTCGAACGAAAATGGAAAGCAGAAAGCCAGCACCCCCCCCTCTTGCCTTGGTAGGTCTGTGCAATGCGATGCAGCAGGATGAGGTCACAGACAGGCTCAGGGGAGTCGCCGACGCCTTCTCGGCCCGTTTGTTTCCCCCTCCTGCTCCACTTCAGCCAGTCACCCCCCCTGCTTCACGCGAATCAGAGGGAGGGACGAGCAATCTGGAGTCAGATGCCCCTCTGCATCAATCAACGCGGTTCCTTGCATAGCTTTGTCGTCATGTAACAAAATATAGATTCTTAAAGCGGTGCACCGTGTCTATGAATCTATTGTTTCTTCAATTATTGCACCATGAATAATTCCAAATTAATCTTTGATGCTTGGTACTTGGTGCTACTTGATGCCCAATGCTAAACCTACTCATTTTTGCATATATTTGCATATGCACATAAAATTTCTAAAAAAATACAAAATATAATACAACAATTTATCCACCCTGCAAAAAATGTTAGAAAAATGATGGAAAAGTGCCGGAAAACTGAAAAGAAAAGTGATTGAAATTCAATTTTTTTACATTAATGTTATGTTAGTATGTTATAAGACAAAACGACAACAGTGCTCAAGGGCTAGTTCAAGGACACCAATAAATCACTTATCATTTACATGTTGTGCTAACATATTAGAATTTTAAGTCTAGTTTTGCGTTCAATTTCTAACATTTTCTTTAAAATCTATCAAATGTTAGAAATGTTGGAAACGTGATAGAAATTAAAGTCTAATTTCAACCTATCACTTTTTCAACAATTTGTCTATCAATTTTTTAACATTATTTTGATAGAAATTAAGTCTAATTTATACTACAGTAGAATTTATATGATTTTTCTAACTTTTTAATAAAGTTTTTATTTCTATCACTTTTCTTATTATTATCATCATCATCATTCATCATCGCCGCCATCCAACTGACAGTCCGAACTGAGTAATTTCCTAGGTAATCTTTTAATCGCTGAGCACTTGTGGGTCTCAGTTCTACAGGTCTCTGAGGAGGAGATGACAGTTAAACTATTCTTCTCGGAGTCAATTACGAGAGAGGGATTCGGTTTGGGGGAGGTGAAAAAATAGACAGTTGGGGTGGCGGCGGGGTAGATGGATTTGGAGGCACATCTGCTGCTGCTGTTACTTACGGTTTGGGGGGGGAGACTGGTCTAGAAACTGGTTCGAACGCCGAGATAACTTCTGCATGGACTCGGAAGAAAACTTCTCTCTGTTGGTTTCGTTTGTCCCTGTGCCGTCTCGTGGGTTCCTTGATAAAAAGGGACTTCAAAGAAAGGGACAGAAGGAATCTCAGATGTGGGGCCGAGCAGAGGGGGGAGGTTGCGATTGCTGTCACGAAAGGCCGGAAAGGGCCGGTTGTGGGTGGGAACAGAAGTCGAGGACCGGCTCCTTGGGTTAATAATATGTGACGTCTACGCATTCCCGTGCTTCTTAAAATGTCCAGGGTTGGGCTCAATTCCTTCTTCTATTAAGTGACACTGTTTTGAATCTACCCACCTGCTAGACCTACCTGCTGTTGGCTCAATTCCTTCTTCTGTCAAGTCTCGGATCCACCCACCTCCTGTTGGCCCAATTCCTTTTTTTATCAAGTCTCGGATCCACCCACCTCCTGTTGGCTCAATTCCTTTTTTTATCAAGTCTCGGATCCACCCACCTACTGTTGGCTCAATTCCTTCTTCTATCAAGTCTCAGATCCACCCACCTGCTGTTGGCTCAATTCTTTCTTTTGTGAAGTCTCGGATCCACCCACCTGCTGTTAGTAATGGGTTGGTTCTTTGAGAGACGTGTTCAAAAAAGGGATTATAAGCAAACCAGGAGTCAAGAAGGGGATCGGAGAGTAAGTGGGGGGCACTCGCATAGTCTGTAAAGAGTCTGACTTGTGATTGTTCTGACTAGAAGCCGTTGGAGCCGTCATACCAGCCGGAGCAGTGGAAAATGTTAAGAATTACGGGTGCACTGAGGTCAAAATCTGAAAGTGTAGGAGTCAAAGAAAGGGCGGCATAGATTCATTGGATGTAACCTCGTGTCGACCTTTTTGCTCTCTTGATCTCGTTCTGAACGTCCCTTTTCCAGTAACCTCCTCTACCATAATCCCCATCCCCAAACTCTGTTCTCTCAAGATCCTCCAAAGAAGCGAGTGTGCCATCTGAAGGAACTTGTAAGGCAGCCTTGGAGGGAGCATGGAAATTCAATGAGATATCAGAGAGGCCCATGTGAGAGACGTCTGACGGCGCCTCCAGGGGGGGGGTATGGATGCAGGTATGAGGGACGGAGCTAGCTCAGGAAGAGACACTAGAGTCGAAACAGGGGTATCGTTGCCTGGGGCCTTATCACTCTGGAGATCACTCCCCTTATCCTAGCCAGGGTTTAGTTTAACATCCCCGTCTGTGGTTAGATCTCTTACCCAACCACTGGGTCGAGGGATATCTTCCCCTTGAGGAGGGATAGGTGGGAGGTTCGTCTCAGAGTCTCTCTGGACAGCACTAGAGACAGCATCGTGCACTGGAGCACTGCCAGGAGCTTGCCACCCACTTACTCTGAGAGGTGGTCTCGAATGATCTTGGGGGCCGTGTTTAGAATCTTAAATCTTCCTCTCTTGAATCTCTTCAAGATTACAGTCTGCACATAATTATCAATCAATATCAAAAGCGATATTGGTTTTCTTGCCCCTTTTTACTTCTGTTTCTTGACTTCCATTGATAAAACATTTTACACGCTCCGGCATGCTGAGAGGAGAACCCCTCCAAAGGTCACAGCTTCTTCACTGTAAAGAGAAAGAATGAACGAGAGCCTCAGGGAACAGACTCCACAACTTGCTTACCTCAGACTCTGAGTGGCATGCATAAATGAATGAATGAATGAATGAATGAATGAATGAATGGACGAATGGATGGATGGATGGATGGATGGATGGATGGATGGATGAATGGATGGATGGATGGATACATGAATGGATGGATGGATGAATGGATGGATGGATAAATGGATGGATGCATGAATGGATGGATGGATGGATGAATGAATGAATGGATGGACGAATGGATGGATGGAAAGAATGAATGAATGAAAGAAAAAATGAAGGAATGGATGAATCGGGACGAAATTCAATGGATGAATGGAACGAAGGCAGAAAAGAAGGAGTGAATGAATAGACGAATGGATGAATGAATGGATGGATGAAAGAATCAATGAAAGAATGAATGGACGAATGGATGAAAGAAAGTAAGGAAGGAAGGAAGGAAGGAATCAATAGAATGAATGAATGAATAAATGAATAAATGAATGAATGAGTGAATGAATGAATGGACAAATGGATGAAAGGAAGCAAGGAAGGAAGGAAGGAAGAAAGGAATGAATCAATGAATGAAAGAATGGATGAATGAATGTATGGATGAATGGAAGGAAGGAAGGAGGGATTGAATAGATGAATGAATGAATAAATAAATGAATGAATAGATAAATGGAGTCCTCAACTCAACAACCCAAACGCATGACAACGCAGTTCCTTTGTTTTTCTTGAAAGCATTGCATGATGGCGTCACCCTGACCGATGGACGGATGGACGGACGGACAGACCATTGTCTCCAGTTCAGCCAGGAGAGATGACGAGGCGAGGTCAGGTTTCCTCCCCAGCACATCATTTCTTGTCAACGTCTGCAGCTCAGAGCGAGGCCTACAGAGATAGGGTTGCCAAAAAACATCGTACTACGCCGTATTACAGCGTTTCGTACTGTTCCTGGTGTTTCATAAAAAAATACTGTACTGTACTACACTCTATTAAATAAAAAAAAATTTTCTATAGCATTTTAGGGCATTACTAGGCCTATTTTAACATCTGAAACTAATTTTAACTACTTGTAATACTTAACTAAATACTTAGTAATGTGTAATACTATGACATGCATAATGTTTTTTACTGCTTGTCCCCCTAAGTTTGTCATGCTAGAACGGTAGTAGAACCTATGTGGAGTCAGAATGCAGCACACAGGACACCAAAGCAAAACAAACAAACCCCCAGGCCTCCCCCTCCAACACCCCTACCCCCTCTCTCTACTCCAGAGGCTCAACCACCTCCAGACCAAACGAAGCCAGTCGCTCCTCGAATCCCGGACCTCGATGTCGACTGCAGAGGACCCAGCAGAGACTTCCTCGACCACCGCCCCATCCTCATACATCAGCAAACCCTCCCCCTCC
>JAHBMJ010003579.1:45830-56755 GCA_018398765.1 Chromera velia | reverse complement strand
TCACCTCCCCCTCCTCACCCCCCCCTCCTTCCTGTGAGTGCGTACTAGCTTCATATTGGTGAAAACGCTCATAAGAGCGTCTTGGTGGTCTTGGGTCAGTCGATTTCGTCTCTTGCTGTACATAAACTCATAGGCTGACCATGCCTTGGGGGGTCATTGTACCGTAATCGTACTGTGCTTTAGCTAGAATTTCAAAAAACACTGTACTGTACTTTGGCAACCCTCCACAGAGACGCCCCCCTCAGCAAGGGCACAGATGGAGTAGTAGTCCTCGAAGTCGAACATCAGAGGGAACCCCTCGTTGTACGCGAGGAGTTCCAGCACGTCCAGAATCGCGTTGGCGGCCTTCGGCTGGGAACCTCTGGCGTTGACTGCACGGACGCGAAAAGGGGGAGTCAATTAATTAAGGAGGCATGCAGGAGTGAAGAAGGGAAGGAAGAAAGGAAGGAAGGAACAAAAGGAAGGAAGGAAGGAAGGAAGAAAGGAAGGAAGAAAGGGAAGGAAGGAAGGAAGGAAGGAAGGAACAAAAGGAAGGAAGGAAGAAAGCAAGGAAGAAAGGAAAGAAAGAAGGAAGAAAGGAAGGAGTGAATGAATGGATGAATGAAGGACGGAAGGAATGAATCGATGAATGAATGAGTGAATGGATGAATGGACGAATGAATGGATGAATGAAGGAATGAATGGACGAATGGAAGGAAGGAATGGGTGAATGGACGAGTGGATGAAAGGAAGGAAGGAAGAAAGAAAGGAATGAATCAATGGAAGGAATGAAGGAGGGAAGAAGGAAGGAAAAAAGGAATGAATCAATGGAAGGAATGAAGGAGGGAAGAAAGGAAGGAAGACTCGAAAATTCTGCCGGGAGATTTTTGAATGAGGACGCTGCGCTGTTCGGTACCGGGAGGGGTGCCGCTCTGCTGTCTGCATCATGCAGTGCATCCATTCATCAGCTGGAGATCATCGACCGCGCGGGTTTGTTTTTGTGTGTGTGTGTGTGTGTGTGTGTGTGTGTGTTTCTGTCTCTCTCTCTCTCTCTCTCTCTCTCTGTGTGTGTGTGTGTGTGTATGTGTGTGTGTGTGTGTGTGTGTGTGTGTGTGTGTGTGCGTGTATGTGTGTACGTCTGAGGGGCAGAGGAAAGGAGCGTGAGAGCAAAAAGCAGTCGAAAGTTTCTCTGTTGCATGTAATGGAGTAAATCTGAATGCCTCGATCCGCTTTCCTCTCCTCGAAACTCCCTCCGGAATAGATCGATCGAGGTTTTTTTTATGCACACACGTGCATGCACTTCTGTTCAAACTTTTGTCTATCAGGGCCCCCTCAAGGTCCGCCCCTCTCTGTATGTACCCCGCATATCAAGCAGGAACGAACGTCGAGCTCAAGAGAAAAAGAAGATTGAATTTTCCAAAGCTTGACTGCTCTGCACCCCAACTGTTTTGAACACGCAAAAGAATGAAGAAAGACACATGGTTGGATGGAAGCATCATCGACCAAATTAAATCGATGATGTAAAACGTTTACGGACCTGTTACCGTCTCTGACTCCGTTCCTAGGTCCTCAATCCCGTAGAAAGACCACCAAATCAATCCATCACTGAGGTCTAAGAGGCTGCAGAGGTCCAGTTTTGAAGAGTGCAGTGACAGTCGTGGAACAGCACGGCACAGAGACAGGAAAAGCTGCTCAAGGGCAATCATGGCCACGTACAGCTTTCCGTGGAAACACTTACATCTGTCGTACCAATCTGTCGAAAGGAGAGACGGCTGCCCCTGCATATACACACACAGAGAGAGAGAGCGTGAACAGAAGAGACAGACACACACACACACACACACGACGCTCCCCTTTGTGCCCAGAGGGGCCGGGAACGTCAAACATGTCTAAGAAAACGTTACAGGGAAGGCCTTTGGGCAAGAAGGCACTAACACTGGCTCAGACAGGGTCCAACAAGTCTGAGCAACACTGAACAACAGTTGAAAAAAGAGCCACGACACCTAAAATACACCCAAATGGGTTTTTTCACAGGGATTCCGATCAACCAACCACAGTATTGCATAGCAGCAATCAATCTACTTGATTAGAAGTCCTACGTTTAACTGCCAGGCTTTGCCACTGAGGGGCGAGGTCACACGATACTTAGCTCCTTCATGCTCCTTCCATATGATCTCTGTCAAAATATTATGGCATCCACATTTTGTCACTTGTACACAGGCAAATTAAGACCTAGCTCAACGCGCGCATTGTGAGCGACTTTCTCCATGCATGCACCTGATCGAAGCATCCTGGTCGAAGCTAGGAGAAAGGGCAGAATTTAATTTGTCTTTCTCTATACTCCGATTCTACTCCGTTTTTCCTCACGGAGGTACGCAGAAAGGAGAAAAAGGAGGGGCCCCTTTGCAGACTCAATGCACAGCTTGTTTGTTATGAGGCTGTGTCGGTTCTTCGTGTTTTGATCTCTCGTCAGTCTGCAGACTTGACTACAACAAGAAGAGACGCCTCACAGCTTTTTGCCCTGAAGTTTCTTCTTTCTTTCCTAGCGTATTGCTTGGTGCTAGCTCTCGTTCCTGAGCGAGAAAAGAAGAGGAAGGCTGCTCTTCCTCATTAGAATGAGTGCGGTGAAGAAAGGCGGCTCTGGGGACATGAGCGGGGTGGTAAGTGAGCCCCTGACCAGAAGCACAACTGGTCAGCCTTCAGTAGGTGGCCTGGCGATGGCGCACACTCTGGAACTTCTTGAGTGTTCTGTTTGTTGCGAGGCGATGATTCCTCCTATTTTCCAGTGCAAGGAAGGCCACACGCTCTGCTCAGAATGTAAGAACAGGGTGAAACAGTGTCCAGCCTGCCGATGTGACACGATCGACATCAGATGCAGAGCGTTGGAGAAGGTTGCGGAGGGACTCGATGAGGTTCGTCGCTGCGTCTGCGTGTTGCCCCTCTCTCTCTCTCTCTCTGCTCGTCTGCCGCTTCTGTAGGACATCAAGCCGTTCTTCTCATAGATCTGCCCCAGAGTCAGAAAAGGAAGAAAACGCGTAGACAAAAACGTGTTGATAAAGCAATGAAAAGCAAACGGAGAATTCCGCGTGCTGTCTCCACCGAGCCAGGCAGCCAGGCAGCAAAATGCCCCCCCGCTCCTCGCTCCTCGGCCTGCTTGCCTGCCTGCGTGGAAATTTTGCCTTTCAATGGTCGTCTCCAGCGGACAGCGGGCATCCTTTTGTTTCGTCGTAAATGCTTGTTGATTTCTGGCCGTGTATGTCTGCGCACATGGGTCGATCTATTCCTCGTTTCCTCTGTTTTGCCTCCCCTACGTGCTCCATTCCTTCCGTCTGTCCATCGCCATCCAGGCCGAAGGAAAGGATAAGAAAAGAAGGAAGGAAGGAAGGAAGAAAGACAGACAGAAGGAAGGAAGGAAGGAAGAAGGAAGAAGGAAGAAGGAAGAAGGAAGAAGGAAGGAAGGAAGGAAAGAAGGAAAGAAGGAAAGAAAGAAAGAAAGAAAGAAAGAACAATCGCCCCCATTTGTTGTGATGTGACTGCATGCAGATTCCCTGCAAGTTTGCTCAGTACGGCTGCCGGCAGAACATCAAATACACGCTGAAGAAGGAGCACGAGGGGAAGTGCGCCTTCAGACCCTTCCCCTGTCTGCACGTGCAGAACGGATGCTCCTTCGAGGGTCGGTGGGTGGCTGGTTTGGGGCGGATTGTTTTGTGTTTCCCTCTCTTGTCTCTTTCTCTTTCTCTCTCTCTCTCTCTCTCTCTCTCTGTGCCCTAGCTGATGCTGTGCCGCACATGCCTGCCTGCCTGACTTGAGTGAGTGCATGATGGAGGGCAACGACACTTTAATTGTTTGAAGGGGGCCAGGGAACTTGCTTAGAGATAGAGTCAACAGCCTCGGGGGGTCTCTGCCCATGCAGCCTACAGGACTTGCTTGGTTCTTTCCCCCGGCCCTGTTTGCTTTAAAAGATTCAGGGCTCAATCCATTCAAGAGACGGGATCAGTGATGCCTTTGCTTTCTTTCTTTGTTTATGCCGCGCCATGACTGCAGGGTTTTGTTCTTTTTTTCTTTTTTTATGAAATCAAACAACAGTCTCCCCTGCTGCACAAGACTGACTGCACTTCTAGTATCGTTTGCAGGGAGTTCGGCCGAATTGGTGCAGCATCTGGTGAGCGAGCACAACTACACGCAGACGGAGAGCTCGAAGATCAGCTTCACCTGCAAGAAGGAGAACGGAACGGTGAGCAGAATTTATTTGAATATTGTTGAATCTTTTGGGTATTTTTTTGGATATTTCTGCATGAAAATCAAGAAGAGAGCTCGAAGATCAGCTTCTCCTGCAAGAAGGAGAACGGAACGGTGAGCTGACTAGAAGGTGTCTGTCTCCCTTCTTTTCAATCACACTTGCTTGCGTCTGCTGATCTTTTCAGGATTCAATGAGAGAGAAAAAAAACAATGAATGAATGAATGAAATGGGGGGAGGATAAGGACAATGAATTAATTGTGCAAGCAAGCAAGCAAGCAAGGCTGCATGCAATTCCTCCTCGAATGATCCGATCTGGACTGCCGATTGATCTCATGCATTGGCTACCTCCCTCCCTCCCTCCCCTGCACTATCTTCCTCTTTACCGGTGGGTGGGTGCACTTTCTGTCTCTTTTGTTCTTCTGTCTGAACAGCCAGATAGATGGCGGAGAAGCAAAGAAACGAAATCTGGCGACCTCTTTCTCTTCCTCAGTGCTTCCCCCTCCAGCACTGCGATCACTCGCTTACTCACTCCTTTACTCATTCATTTCCTCATTCGTGCGCTCAGTTATTCGTTCGTACATCCATTCATCAATGCATCAGGACAAGATGAGGAGTGAGGGCATTTGTTTTCATATAGAATTCTTTTTCTGTATGCGTACATCCATGCACTCATCAATGCATCAGGACAAGATGAGGAGTGAGGGCGTGCATGGGTGAAAGAAAGACTTGTCTGCTCTCATGTGTCACAATCAATCATGTGCTTCAGTCACGCTGTTTCTTCCTTCCTTCCTTCCTCGCCCTCCCCTCCTCTCCCCCGCCTTTGTATGCATGAGAGCACGCAGGTGTACCCAGGAGAGGATGCAGAGCAGTGGGTGTGGCAGCGGTCAATCCACAGCTGCTTCGACAAGCACTTCGTCCTGCGGGTGCACAGGAAGGTGAGTGAGTGAGTGAGTGGGTGAGTGAGTGAGCAGGTCCTTGCCTGGCTGCCTCTGTGTGTGTGTGTGTGTGTGTGTGCACTAGATTTCGTCAGAGTGGAGCAGCAAATGACGGGGCAGAAAGAGTGAGTGCTTTCTCTGTCTTTCTTTCTGTAAGGGCACGCGCCTAACCTTCTGTCCGGAGAGGCTTGAAGAGAGAGCTGGGGGGACTGACTCCACGCACTGAAGGAAAGGAAAGGAAAGGAAAGGAAGGTCAGAGAGAGAAGAGAAGACCTATCCATCCCCCTACCGATGGGACGGGAATGGAAGAGAGAGAGACAGGGAGAGAGTATGAGTGGAAATTCAGAAAGAAAGCTGGTGAAAGTCCAAATAATCTCAATTTGGCCTTGATCACGTGAACGAAAGAGAAAGGAGGAAACAAATGCACTGACTCGCCTAGTGCAGGATTGAGTGAGTGATTGAACCGGTGTGGGTGACTGAACGCGCATGCAGGTCGACTGTGATCCCCAATTCTACGTGTCATACAGAATTCATTTTATATATGTAAAAATAAGTATTTTCAAAAGAATTCTGTATGAACGTAAATGCATGCACCGAACGCGCATGCAGGTCGACTGTGATCCCCAATTCTACGTGTCCGTGGCGGTCCTGCACTCCCGACATCACTCGAATAGGTCGGTCTGTCTGCCTGCCTTTGCTCTCAACAAGACCCATGCACTCTCCCACGAAGACAAGATGGAATGGGAGTTCCCTTCCCCCCTCACACCTCGATCCGCTCGTTCCCTCTCACCCCACAGCGAGCGCGCAACTAATGGGTCCTGGTATGAGAGAGCAGGGCCCCCTGCCCACGCTGTTTGACTGTTGGTTCTGTTCTTCTGTCTTCTTTCTTTCTCTCTTTTTGTCTGTTGTGTACACGAAGGAAAGGAGGGAGAAGAAGAAACATATTGTCTGTCTGTATGTGTGTGTGTATGTGTGTGTGTGTGTGTGTATGTATGTATGTATGTAAATTTGTCAATCAGTCGAGACAGACAGGAAAGGAAAGAGAGATATAGTAGCTGAAGGAAATGAACAAAGAAGAGAGAGAGAATTCTAGAAGTCATGCCTGCAGTCTGTCAATCTTTCTGCGTGTCGCTTTACAAGACAGAAAGGGAGAAGGTGTGTGTGTGTGTGTGTGTGTGTGTGTGTGTATGTGTGTGTGCAGATACTCCATCTCGACCTCAGGCAACCACAGGAAGTACACCTTCGAAGGTCGGTTGTTTGTTTGTTTGGTCTGTGTCAGTTCTTTGATTGTTTGTTTGTTTGTTTTGTATCTGTTTCATACAGAAGTCTTTTCATGTATGTATGTATGAAAAAGAATTCTGTATGAAAATAAATGCCTGCCTGTTTGCCTTACTTCCTTCGAACAGGTCCTGTGTGGTCGATCCGCAAGGGCTTCAAGGAGATTGAGCGAGTGCGCGACTGTCTGATTCTCCCGGAGAACATCGCCCTCTTCCTCTCGGGGGGCAAGGGGAGTGAGAATGACCTGGCGATCATCAACCTGAGCATTACCGGAGAGATCCTGCCTCCGTGATTGATTGAACTGTTCGTTCGTTCGTTCGAACACATACATGCTGCACTCTTGCACGCATGCGCACATTGAGTGAGGGAGGGGGGGCGTAATGGTAGGGGAGAAAGGGGGGGCGGGGCATATTTGTTGTCGTCAGTGAGTGAGTGAGTGCATCGGTTCTCTCTCTCTCATTCATTATGGAGCCGCTCCTTCCTTCTCTTTTGTGGGCCTCTAGCTGTTTTGTTTTGTTTTGTTGGGCGATCCTCCATGCATTTTCGCACTATCACACAGAATGCACACAGAGAGAGAGACAAGACAGACAGAGATACACACACACACACACACACACACACACAGAGAGAGAGAGAGAGAGAGAGAACACGCAGACACTAACTTAATCAAGCAAGAATGAAAAAATGATGCATGGGGGCGGCGGAAGGGAAGGAAGTGGAGATTGATTATTCAATAAAAGCAGCACGAAGAAGAAAGCACATAGGCTTTTCTTTGCCCTGTTTTCTTCTCCTTTGTCGCATCCTTTCATTCTTCGATTCGGTCTGCTCTTCATCCTTCTTCTTCTTCTTGTTGTTCTGTCCAGCTCTTTCGTTTCTTCAAGGCCGGGAGGGAGGGAGGGAGGGAGGGAAAAGAATTAAGCATCCCTATATGCATGCAGGGAGGGAGGAAATTACTTAGGGAGAACTGGAGGATCGATCCTTCCTTCCTTCTTTCGTTCCAAGGGAGGGACTGCGGGAGGGCAGGAACGATCGAGGGAGGCAACATACAGACTTCTTCGTCCCTAGCTGCCCTAGCTGCCCCTTTCTTGTCTGCTCTGCTCTTTTAGTTGTATTCAGTGTTGAGAAGCAGGAGGAAAGACAGAACAGGTATCTGACAACCAGCCATGAATTCTTTCTTTCTTTCTTTCTCTTTTTCTTTTCTCTCACCATTCCTTCCTTCCTTCCACCGCTGTCGATTGCTGTCGCTGTTGCTGGATGTACTATTAATAATATTATGGAAACAGGGGGCGAGTTGGGGAGGAAAGGAAGGGTAAGGGCCGGGGAAGCTTTTCGGGTGGGTAACTGTCCCTCCTTCCTTCCTTGGTTCCTACTGCATGCACGCATTACTCTACGTGTCAGTTCTATGCGGGCAAGCAAGCAGGTACGTGTATAGCCATTCATACATACTTGCTGCTCTCGACTGCATGCGTGAGAGAGACTCAATTCAAAGTGCGCTACAGCTTCATTCCCTTCACCCAGCTTCGTGTCTGCCTCCCTTCATGCTTGCACTCAAGCAGAGCAGGTCAGACGATCGATTCCATGCGCCTGCAGGCATGCAGTCAGGAATGGACTCCGCAAGTTACCCGCAACTACGCGCGTGCCTCGGACGGTATGCAAAGTCGAACAGGGAATTAAGAGGAAGCAGGGCCTTAAATTCCTTCACGTTTCTTGATTGTCATATGTTGCATGATGGTGTGATGAATCTACACTGATGATGCAATACCACAAAAGCGCTATGTGGGGCCTAAAGCATAAAAGAGCCTAGAAAAATATAAACCAAACTGTCTCGTGCATGCCTCGTGCGTTGCTATCAAATCTAGCACCATATATGCTAGAAGTCTAGAAATGGGTACACATGTAACTAGTTGGTTACCAATCCTAAAAGGTAGGTAATGAATTTTGAAGATGATTGGTAACCAAAAAAGGCTGGTAATCAATTTTTACGTGGATTGGTTACCAATTCTTATGTAATCAAAAACCTTTGTATAGTTTTCGAGTAGAAAATCTTCTAGTAAGAGAGTAAAAAAATGTTCAAACAGAATCAAACTATTTGCAACCATTAGATTTTATGAATTTTTATCCTAGACGGATTGGTTACCAACTGGTTACACGTCTAGAAAATTAGTAGAAATGAGTAAAGACGGGAAAAGGTGCACTCCAGAAAAGGTGCATTCTCAAAAAATATACCTGATGCACCTGATTTACACCTATGCACCTGGATGCACCTGATAGGTGCATTATGTGGAGCATAGAGATTGTTTTAAGAGTCGAATGTCTAGGTGAAGATGCGGCAGGCGCCGGTAGCTGACGGGGCCCTTCACTGGCGTGGCGCCTATGCGGCGCTTCTATAGCGCTGGGGCGTTATCTCTTTTGTGCGCCACCAGTCTTGTATGCAAAGATGTATGCATGCAAATGCGACAAAAACCATGCATGCATGTGCATGTATGCATATATATACAGTTGACCACGTGAATACACGGAGAATAAAAGGTATTAATTTTTATTTGCCATGAAAGATATAAACTAGGATCGATGGCTTAGTCCAGGGGGAGGGCAAGGCCATCATTACGTTGGCAGCAGAATGACCGCGTAACAGACGGACAAGATCTATGCATAGGCAAGATGCATACTGGCCCAACACAGGACCAGAGAGACACTAAAGAATATACAGTATACATTCTCTTTAGTGTCTGCAGTATAACATGACTGCATGTTCCTCTTTCTTTCTCTGCTGAGTCAACAACATGACTATACACCTCTTTCATTCTCTGCTCAGACAGCAGCATGTCATTGACCGCATCTCTTTCATTCTCTGCTCATGAGCAGCCTGACTGCGTGACATGGTCCCTCTCTCTCTGTATGTCTCACTCTCTGCCCAGGAACGGCACCTCTACTTTTCTTTCACTCTCTACCGAGGCAGCAGCGTGACTATGCCTCTTTCATTCTTTGCTCAGGCAACAGCATGATTCCATCGCTCTCACTCTCTGCTCAGTCAGTAACATAACAGTCATTACACCTCTTTCATTCTTTGCTGAGGCAACAGCATGACTGCACCTCTTTCATTCTCTGCTCAGACAGCAGTATGACCGCATCTCTTTCATTCTCTGCTCGCGAGCAGCCGAACTGTGTCCTTCTCACTCTGTCTCACTCTCTGCCTAGGAGCGGTACGTCCGCATTTCTCTCAGTCTCTGCCGAGGCAGCAGCATGACTGTACCTCTCTTATTCTTTGCACAGTCAGCTGTATGACTCCATCGCTCTCACTCTCTGGTAGTGCTCAGTCAGTATCGAGACTACACCTCTTTCACTCTCTGCCCAGGCAGCAGCATGACTGCACCTTTCTTATTCTTAGCTCAGGCCGCAGCGTGGCTAAGCCTTACTCTATATCACTCTCTGCTCTATTAGCAGCATGACCGCACCTCTTTCATTCTTTGTTCAAGCAACAGCATGTCGGCATCTCTTTCACTCTCTGCTCAGTCAGCGGCATAACTGCACCTCTTTCATTGTTTCCTTAGTTAATAGCATGACTGCACCCCTTTCATTCTTTTCTGAGGCAGCAGCATGACTACACCTCTTTTATTCTGAGTTCAGATTACAACATGACTGCACCTCTCTCATTCTCTGCATAGGGAGCAGCCTAGCTCCATCTATCTCACTCTCTGCTCTATTAGCAACATGACTGCACCTTTTTCATTCTCTAGTACTCAGTCAGCAGCATGTCTCCATCTCTTTCACTCTCTACTCAGTCAGCAATATGACTGCATACATGAGTGTACCTATTTCATTCTTTGCTTAGGCAGCGGTATGTCTTTCTTGTTTCGGACAGCACCGTTTAGCCCGGTTCTCCATAAAATTAAGAAGATTCCCCATCATTAGAATGCTTTTGCCGTTTTTTAATTTATTGATGAATGACATGAGAATGCATTTGCAAGAAGTGAAATGCTGCAGTGTAGTTAAATCTAGTTCAAAGGATCGTTTTCAACATTCAAAAACAAGACTGGCTATTGCACGCGGTTTTTATCAACTTTTTATAAGTTTTTCAATCAAATACTTATAACAAAAACCTCAATCAATCAATTCTTATAGTAAAAGATTGTATAGCTATGCTATATAAGAAAGAGTGTTTAGGTATTGAATCAGGCGCCTTTTAATGGCTAGAAACCTTAAGAGACGGCTCTTTCATTTATGTGTTTATAGTAAAAACAATGCACCTGATGAATGCACCTGAAACACACCTGAATTCAGGTGCATTCGTCCAGAGCACCGTGCATCTATGCACCTTTTCTCGTCCTTAAAAATAAGCCAATGGTGATTGATGGTATATAATATTATATATATAATAATAATGATATCATACAATGGTGATATCGGCGGGGGCGTGTGTAGCTATTATAGCTGGAGACTAGCCTAGTACTAGTAATTAAGAACCTAATATGATTATATGATTGAGTGTTGGT
>JAHBMJ010003579.1:35830-43330 GCA_018398765.1 Chromera velia | reverse complement strand
CAGTAGCCCGCCGAGGAGGAAGGCGGAAGCTTTTATGGGCCTTCCTTCGCGGTTTCCACACATGCCTTGTACTGGGCTGCTTGGAGATTTGGACGGGAAAGAGAATAATGAAAGTTCCAAAGCAAGGCGAGAGCTTCTCTGCCCGTTCTCTTTCGATTTCCTCTTGCGGCTCGACCAACTATACTCGATCCGACATTGAGAAGAAGGTTGAATTGCATCCTATAGCTATATCTATTATTAATATTAATATGCATCATGCATGCAATGTACGTATCGATGTACGTATATATATTTTAATTACATCTCGATTATTACGTATAGTAATACATGTCCATATATACAAGGCGCGGAGCTTCTGGCGAAGCGCACCTTGTCCCTGCCGGAGGCTTTTTTTATGAGTTAGGCAGTTATTGTACAAAAGGGAGAATCATTCAGAAAAGTTTGGGGCACTGTGTTTAAAGAAGGAGGGGTGATGAGTTGATGGAGGAGAGGGAAGAGGGTAGCCTTTTCCAAGGAAAGAACTGAAGTGTTGTGAAGGTTCTGCCCTTTATCTCCTCTGTTTTTTTTTTCTCTCTTTTGTTTGTCTATTCTGTCGATTAAGATGTATTAAAGTAATCGAAGTCACGCTTGTTTTAGTCGCTAGTGGTTTTAGGACGGAACTTATCGACAAACTAGGCTAGATCCGCCTCCCATATATGGGGACGCGGCATGGATAACAAAACCCTCAATCATCATTGTGCACGAAGTTATATAGTAAAAAGATCGAGAAATAGAAAAATTATGTTTAAAAAACTGAAAAATCATGTAGTTTTGATTTAAAAATTATTGAAGACATTATAATACATTAAAATGATGAACAGTTGAAGAATGTTTCTGATGATGTTCTAACTCATGCATTAAGGCTCTGAGAGTTACGATTGATAGCTATACAAGTTAAGCCATATGTAGCTAGAGCTGCTAGAGCGCAAGTACCCACGGCTTTCTTCTGTCAAAGCTCTTTAGGAAAGTCTGTCAGTTCGATCGTACAGAGAAAGACAAACGTTCTTGCAAAGCTAGAAGCGTTAATGAATGATGCACCGTCAATCGATCTGAATGCAACCAAATCAGGTGCATGACGTATCGTGCAATGTAAGCGTATGTAAGCGGCCCCAGAAGGCGAAGACATATCGTAGGGCGGCAAGCGCGGCAGACCCGCACCCCGGCACCACCCTCAATCTCGTCTGGCCGGCGACGTACCTCAATCTCCCCTGTCTTCATTCTTCACTATATATGCTTAGATACATGCTAAAATTTAAACCAGAGGTACCTCCCTGAACCTAAGTACCACTTAAAAAAATATAATCAAGATAATTCATATGTATTACGCTCTCAACCCTCTCACCTCTTTATAATTTCTCTTCATATTATAGTAAATGATTGATTAGATTAAGTTCGAATAACTGTCGTCCACTTAGCTTGTAGCTGGCATAATTGAACAGACCTATGCATGTATACGCCGCCCGGGAGTTCTAACTCCACCTAGGGTTTAGCATCAATTAATCATTAATCAAATGTACAGCACTCTTTTTCAAGAAACCGTCCACACATGCGGTATAAACGGTCAAGACACTGTTCATTTAGCTTTTAAGAGACCCTTAAAGATCCACGCCTGCGGCGTAGACTTTCAAACTTATCCAAAAGTGTGGCTTCAACTTTCAAATGGTACTTAGGTTCAGGGAGGTCACCAGAGGTATGAATCTAGGTATAACTCCGTATGAGTACCTAACTTCAGTCAGCAAAACTATGGCTAGGACGTAAGCACATATTTCGTGAATCTATGTATTATAAATCAGAAAACAAAATGAATATACATTATAGTGAATAGTTGGATCAATATCGTGATTTCAATATTTAAGAAATAATAAAAATCCCTTATTATATTTGGAATGCATAACAATAAAATTTTGGTACTGCAGTCTGAGTTTGAGATATTCATATAAATCATATTAAGCAACATTAAGTTACACGAACGTGCACGAATGCTAAACTAATTTGAGGGGCGTTTTACATATTTTAGGCATCTTTTTGCTCTCTTTAATACTGTACGGCTTAAGAAAGCCTTTTTCAGCAGTAACTTGCCAGTAAGGAAGTCAGCCCATTATCTTTTCTTACACTTAATCAGGAGAGACGCAAGTCTATCTTTTTACAAAAGTCGAAAATGCCATGCAGAGGAAATGATGGATACGTTTTGAGGGACTGTCTTCATTCGGTAAGACATATGTAGTGACCATGTTTGATTTGATTTGATTTGAGGTAGGGCTTAAGCTCAAATCAAATATCCAGTCAGGGAGGACCTAGTGTTTAAAGACCTATCAAATACGATCAAATATTTGTCAATATGACTTTCAACCTCAAATATGAAGGTCCCGAAAAAACTTTTGCAAGTACCGATCCGTCACGTATGCTGATTCAAATAAAAAAACCTAAATCTTGATGGTTTGCTCTAAAAAAAAAAACGTTTTGAGCTGCACTGAAATTGACGTTTCACCCCTTTTTACTTCATGCAGAGGGTAAACCGATCAGCTGAACGTTTTCCTGAACAGCTGTGTTGACTTTTCTGGTGCTGGAACATCTTTTACGGCCCCCTTTTTGAGCGTCTGCAAACATTTTACAGCTCTCACCACCGAGAAAAAGCTCTCAGCAGCTCCCACCACCGATCGATTCGATTTACATTAAAGAAAGTGATCATAAAAAAGAGGAAAAGGAAGTGCCATAAAGCTGAGTGATTGTCACCTCAATTTTGGTACGTGCTCTAACTTTATCATATCAATAAAAAGTCATATGCAATTTCAAATCTATCAATTTTACGTTCTTAATCTCTATTAGTACTAGAGTGAGTCCCAGTGACTAGTATACTAGAATGAGTCTCAGTGACTAGTGTATATACACTGCCACACAGGTATATTTTTTTTACGGAACTGATAAGTTATAATTTTATATATATTTTTTAAAATTTTTGAAACACACATCAGAAATGTTCTGATAACTATTGTCATGAGAAAAATGATCAGAGTGACAGAAAGTCATACAGTGACTCAGTGAGGAACCCTAAGAAGTTAACCTCAAATCTTACCTCAAACATTAAATATTTGAGGTTGAAGCTCAAATCAAATCAAATTAAATTAAATCAAATCAAATCAAATATAATCAAATCAAACATGGTCACTAGACATACGTGCAGTGCATCGGGAATTTTGTTCATATAGTACAGTCACCCGACAGTGCTCCAGGTAGCTCCGGGTTGTTCACTAAACTTTCAAAACTAGCTTTCAAAAACGAGCTGGGAGCTAAAAAAGGCTAGAAAAACCGACTTCAAAGCTGGGTCATATCATAAAATACCTTATCATCTTTGCAACAAAACTATAGGCAGTGAGCAGAGTGCTTTAAAAGATAAATTTTAGTCTATTTTGGCTGAAATTTGCTAAATCGAGGCCTAAACCCCCCAAAAGAGTGAAATAAGAGTGAACCTAGAAGTAAACCCCCCTCGTAAAAAAGCATGCTGTTTAAAGTTGAAAAAAACTAGGCGGGGGCAAGCCCCCATCTGACTAGACTTCAGGTGGGAGCATAAGTAGCTTAGCATAGCTTAGGCCCCCGGGTGGTCCAAAAGTGAACCGGGGGTAGCCCTCGGGTGCGCCTCTTTATAAAATATGCCCAAATATCATCACATATTTAGGGCGGCGCAGTAAAAGATTTTTTTCCACGGGGTGGTGAAATGGAGAGGGGGGCGGAGGGGGGGAACCACGCAAATTTTTTTTAAAGTAAGAGGTGACGAAACAAATATTTTAAAGTGACCTAACATAATACTGTCCTACATTGAATCGAACTCTTTTTAAGACTGTCACATTTTAAGACTACAAGATCATGACTGTCAAACGACATATGCGCTACTTCAATTGTGATAACGGAACCATCTTCCTGCTAGTGCAGCTTGCACTGGCGCCTGCTGCCTGCCTGCTGTTCAAAAAGACCACTCCCTCCTAGCGCTGCTAGTGCAGGGGCCTGCTGCAACCTCCTTGAACCTAAGTATCACTTAAAAAAATATAATCAAGATGTTATAGATCAAGATGATCTCTATCTGCGGCATTGTTTTTCAAGAGACCGTCCACGCAGACCATCCATACCTGCGGCGTAGACGGTCAAGACATTAAGTCAAGACACCGTTCAGATATGCGGCTTTGGCTTTTAAAACACCGTAAATGATCCGCGCCTGCGGCGCGGACTTTCGAGCTTATCCAAAAATGCGGCTTGAATTTTTAAGTGGTAGTTAGGTTCAGGGAGGTCCCTACTGCCTGCCTAGGCTGCCTACCTGGAAAAGAAAAGAAAAGAAAGTAGTAGGAAGAAAAGAAAGCAAAAGAAAAGACAAAAAGAGATGAGATTCATCCATCAATCCATCCATCGGATTCCCTTAGTCACTCCCTCACTTCATCCACTCATCTATCCCTCATCACTCCATCACTCCGGGTCGCTCAATAAAATTTAATTTCAAAAACGAGCTAGGGGCGGTCCCCGGCTGCCCTAATAGGCAGCCAAGTTAACCCGGGGGTGCCCCCTGGCCCCTAGCTACTTTAAACAGCATGTAAAAAAGGCCGCAGCTCCAGAAAGTCTGCCATGGCTAGCCATGGCTGCCGGCGAATTTATTCGTAGCGGGGGACACTTAATTATGAAACCATCGCTAATATATTATGCTCATATCTTTTCACTATTTTTCGCGCTTTGAAGTCTTTCAATGAATTTAAAGAGCTTCCGTGCGTCAACCATGCAGTGGTAACTGATGACACTGCATATCGCAGTGGTAACCAGTGGTAGTTTTTCTTGCTTTCCGGGGTTATTCGCAAGCTTACTTACATCAGATAGGGGACACACAAAATATTGCTTATAAGACGGTGTCTTATAAGGATTTCTTGGAGGGGGGGGGGGCTATAAGACGCTGCGCACCGCCGTATATGACCCATGCGCCGCCGCACTACATATGTACCGCCGCCTTATAAGTTGGGCTTTTTGAAGGCTTGGGGGGAGGGGGGGGGTTTTGAGACACCGTCTTATAAAATTTTTTTTGTGCGTCCCCACATTGGAGAGTTTGCGTCCCCAGCCGGCTTCAATGCCTCCCTGCCGTGGCCCCCGCGGCCGCGACGGTATAAACCGCGCGCTCCGGCGGAGCACGTCAATTAACAATGCAGTCAGATACCGTGGCCGCCGGCGGAGCCGGCCAACGAATTTTCAATAGTTCATGAACTTTTGGGGGCCACGGCATGCTCCCTGCATGGGAGCATTTCAGTTGGTGGGAATCCTCCATGAATCCTCCTGATTCTCAGTTTTGCCAGCGGCCCTCTAGCTTTGTCAGTTCACAGTGGACTTTTTATGGCATGCAACTCAGCAGCAGCACGTTTCATGCATGTTTGATGAATTTCTGATGCTTGCCGTGTGCTATTGGGTGACAGAAACCTTGGTTTGAATACCCCCCGTCTCTTTCTTCGTCATTTTTTCGGAGAAGTTTCTCCTGATGTCTGAGTGCACGTATCGCGTCCAACTTGGTAACCCGCAAGCACAACCGCAAGCTGGTGAGTGCTCCTTCTTCTGCTTGCAAGATGGCCAGTCACTGACGCACCCGCAGGAGCTGTGCTTTCTTTGCACGTGTCATGTACTGCAGGGTCCGGGAACAAGTGGGTCCCGTGCGAGGCATTCCGGCGACATCAGTCAGTCTCTCTGGAGTTTGACATGCTGTAACATGCTGCACTATGCATGTATAGACCGAATACAAGACACAAAAGCTGTCGATCCGTGCAGGTGTGGATTCACTGCGGATGCCTGCCGGTTCTCTCACGACGCCGAGATCCTTCAAACGAAACGGGTACGCAAGTTTCGTTTTCTGATAAGCGGCCTCTGGGAGTTTATTGTTTGCTGTTTTGCGGTTTTGGTGTGCACTTGCTGTCATTTCTCAACATTTGGCCTTCTGCGTCTCATGAGTTGGCTTTGCTTTTCCACTCTGCCCACTACATTATCCGTCTACCGGCCCTGATCGAACCGGCGTCTCCTTTACTGTCTGTCTTCTTGGTCACCTTCGACGCTATGCATGCAGACCTCGGCCGAGCTGCCCGTAGCTTGTTCCACACCGACCCTCTTCTTGCGTCGTGTTGCATCTCCCTGCCTTTCTCCATCTTCCCTCGCGCTGAACGGCTCCAGGACCCATTACTCTGTTCGATGCGACCATTCTTTTGCATGTCCATCTTTTGTTTTTTAATGTGCATTTGCATTTTTACTGCAGAGAAATCTTTGCAAAAGGCTCTTGAAGAAAAAGGGGTGCCAGAAAAAAACGTGCGAGTGGTCGCATGACATCGGAGCCCACCCCTGTCTCAGCTACATCTTTTTCGGTCAGCCGCTGATATCTCTCGTTCGCACTCTGTGCAATTTCAAGGACTCCTGTCTGTGGGTGTACGCTCTTCAAAGAGTTGGACGTGTACCTCCGTTCTCTTTGTGAATGTGCGCGCAGACGAGTGCGAGAAAGAAGAAAATGGGGAGCGGTGTCCGTTCTCTCACGAAAAGCCTGCTGAAGAGCGCGAGAAGATTCAGTTTATACACTGGTACTCTTACAAGCTGCATCAGCATATGAAAGGTGCAGATAAGGGGGAAGACGAAGCATTGAAGAAGAAAAAGAGGGAATTGTTGGAAAAGCGGTGGTGGTACCCCATTTTCATTAAGGAAGGGAGAAGCTGTCGATCAAAAGAGAAGCTGGTCGCTGGTATGCGGAGCAGCACCAGCCGTCTAGAGAAGCTGGAATAACCGTGTTTGGGGGAGTATTGGCGGAAGAACATGGACAGCCATCGGAGGAAGAGTCAGAAGAGGGAGAGGAAGGGTCCCGCGAACAGAAGAAGGTGGGGGAAATGGAGCGCGTAGCACCGAACCGTGGAGTGAAAGCTGGTATTTCACAGACCAGGGGAACCCCTTCTACCTATGCTTCACCTTCGTCTTCCTCTTCCTCGTCCTCTTCTTCATCTTCCATGGTGCCTTTTCCTTCTACCACTGCTGTACCTTCGTCTTCCTCTTCCTCTTCTTCATCCTCCGTGGAGCCTTCTTCTGCCGCCGCCTCTTCTGTTTCTGCCGCTGTTGTGGAAGCTCAGCAGAGAGCGCAGGCTGCTGCGAGAAAGTTGGGATTTGTCATGTCGACGGAACCGAAGGACATAAACGAAAGTGGTGGGGGGACACTCCCGTTATCTTCTCTCAAGCGCTCCTGGGAGGCAGCGCGGGCGAAGGGCGTAGAAGCGACGCTCTTTTTGGATGTCAGCAGTAGGTGACCGAATGAGTGCGTGTAACTTTTTAGATGTGCGTGAGTAGCTAGGTGACCGAATGAATGCGCGTCCACGGAGCCACAGAGAGAGAAAGAAGAAAGAAAGCCGTCGCAGGAACACGCAAGAGAGAGAGAGAGAAAGAGGGGGAGAGAAAGCAAGAGAGAAAGAGGGGCAGAGA
>JAHBMJ010003579.1:0-35652 GCA_018398765.1 Chromera velia | reverse complement strand
AGAGAGGGAGGGAGAAAGAGGGAGAGAGAGAGAGGACTAGAGAGGGAGAGAGAGAGAGGGAGAGAGATTGAGGGAGAGAGGAGGGGAGGGGGGGGGAGAGAGAGAGACACCAACCCGATGTACTCTGCGCCCTCTGCCACGCCCCCGCGCCAGGGAGAGTGGCCACTGCGCGCCCAGACAGACAGATAAACAGACACTCGAAGAGAGAAAGAGAGATTCCATGTTGGACAAGAGAAGGGTGCGAAGAACTGGCCATGAGTTTGTCTGCGCTCTTGTGTCTGCGATGAATTCTGGAGCTTCTTCCCCGCAGTAACGGACTTTGCACAAGAATCCGAAGTCTTTCTTCTCCATTGACTTGCAGATCTATGTTCACTTGTCTTTTGTGTGCGGTGACACCTCAGACGCCAGGTTTTTGTGCCATATCCCGATGCAGGCTCCGAGAGGCAAAACGGCCAGGCTGGGTCCGGCCCCAGGAGAAATAGTCGAGTCTCTTCTTTCCCAAACGCCTGAAGCTGAAGAGGTGAGTACAGGGGAAGGCGGCGGGGGAGCAAATCTAATGCAATGAAGACTCGTGTGCCCTCACTGCTCTCCATTTTTTGTTTTTGCCCCTGTCTTGGTGGTTTTACCTTCGCGTGCATGCTCTTGCATTGCACTTTCAGCATCCATAGCTAAGTGACTTGCTTTTCTGTTCACATTTTGTACTTCTGGTGACTTGATGTTTTTTTTTTTTTTTTCTGTTCGCGCAAGCAGCAAAGGTAGGCCATCTGTATGCATCGACGTCATGCTCTAAAAAGAATGAGTGACGGTATTCTATCTGTATGCATCAACGTGATGCTGTAAAAAGAATGAGTGACTGTGCGGACGCAGAAGTGTTTGACGCGGGAAAAAAGCATGTAGAAGGCGTCTTTGAGGGCAGACGGATTCGCCAAAGAAACCTGCCTGTATTCCTGTGAGGGTGCATGGATGTGCATGGTTGAGACAACACATGTGTGTGAATGAGTGTAAGTGAAGGCACGCCCCTTCCTGCTTGAAGTACGCACCCAGGGGTTGGAGGAATGTGAAGTGAGAGTGGCGAATTCACAGAAGTGCGCCGGCATTCCATGAGGAAAAGAGAGGAGCTATGTCTCACCTCTTTCTTTCATTCCCTGATTTTGGTCGAACCGAATCCATCAAAAGGTCTCTCTCAAAAAAAGAATTGGTGCATGTCTTTTGCCTTCTATTTCCCCGAACATGCCTGCGCAAAGAGAGAGGGAGTAGTTTCAAGTTTGGACAGGGGGAGGAGAAAGGGGGGTGATCAGAATGAACGATGTATGACGCAAATGACGCACGTTTGGGAGGCGTAAAAGGGGTGTTGATGGTCCTTCCATTCGTGCACTGCTCGAGAAACGGACGCACAAACAGAATGAAGCGTGTCTGTGTGCATGCATGTGTGTCCGTAAGAGGGAGCTGACAACTATGAGCATGGAGATTAGTACCGGTTTGACAATTCATTTTTCTTTAAGATCTCATCCTCTTTCCTTTTTGTCTGAGAGAAGAAGGAGGTCTCCTCAACACGAACACTCCTCAGCTGTTTCTTCTCTTTCTTGCTTACTCCCTTTCTGTGCCTGAAACTCGATCGTGTTCGGGATGCTCGCCCTGAGCAACGAAAGGCTGGCGAGAAAGGCAGGAAGGAAGCAGAACTGTATCTGCATCGAAAGAAGAGAGTGGAAGAAAGGTATACGTCTGGTTGCGTGGGCGTATTGAAAACGCCCTTCTGCGGACAGCTTTCTTGGTTAGGCGGCTTTCGTTTACCCTCCTACCCGGGTTCCCACCGAAGAGCTGGTGTTAATCTGTGTGTGTGTGTGTGTGTGTGTGTGTGTACGTGTACGTGTACGTGTACGTGTACGTGCGGTTAATCGTTTTGTTTGCGCGCAGATTTTGCGGCGCATCGCCAAGGAGGGGAGTGGATCAAAACTGCCGTGCTTTGAGCATGTTGCGCTCCGTAAGTTTTTTTTATCTATGCGCCAAGGTTGGAAGTACAGACAGAACCAAAGAGAAGTCGCGTTAGGCCTCTCTTCCTCTCTCTCTCTCTCTCTCTCTCTGTGTGTGTGTGTGTGTGTGTGTGTGTGTCCTTCTGTTTGTGTGTGAGTCTCTACGCCTGTCTGTCTTGCCTGCAACAAGATGCTGGGAAGGGAAAAACATGGATTGTCCAAAGAAAGAAATCGAAGCAAAGAAACCAGGAACTGGAGGTAAAGCGGAAAGAACAGGAACTGGTTGCCTGTATGCAGTGCATTTTCATGAAAGATCACATGGAAGGAATAAGCGATAGAGCTAGTCTCTGGTTCTCTCTGTTTCAGTCTGGGTGTCTTTCATTCTCGTCTGTTTCTTTCTGTCCATGCCTCACTTTGTCTGCCTCTTTCTGTCGAAAAGAAAGAAAAGCAGAAAAAGAAAACAATTACATGCGTCTGTCGCGCTTTGTTTGTCCATGCCTCTGCCTGCATGTCTTCGCTCTGTTCTTGCTTTGTGTGTACACCACTGTGGATGCCTGCATCTTTTTTTGTCTCCATCTCTATCTGTTTCTGCCTCTTTCCACATGTGTCTAGCTGTCGGGCGTTTCAATGACTGTCTGTACGTCTGCATGCATTCAAAGTTTGAGGCCCTCCCCAGTGCATTGATCGCTGTCCGTGATAGAGAGTCGTGATTCGTGCCTGATGGCCTCTGTCGCCCCCCCTGTCCTTTGTGCAGAAACGTGTTTCCGGGACCCCTGTCCTCACGGCTCGCACAAAACCCTTCACCCACAGGAGCGCAACAAGTTCCTTCTTGACAACAAGAAGAGGCTTCGCGACCTCCTTTCCAGTAACCCAATGGCTGCGCAGGGACAATGTGGGTCCTTCTTCTGACGATTTCAACCCGAGAGCAAGCTGCGGAGAAGCGCCCCGTTCAGGACCGTGAGCAGAGCCTTCGCAAGATGCGTTGGGCTACGCCTAGAGAGATGACTGAGTCCAGTCAGCCTTCTTCATCTTCCTCCTCCTTTGCTGCTCCTGCAGCTGCAGTAGCAGAGCAGGAAGACAAAAACGGAGTGGTGGATGTGGAGGGCGAGACGGAGCAGCAGGGGGTGATGGGCGGTCACTCAGGAGCCTCGACGGGCGGGGAGTCACTGGAACTCCCCCAGAGACCTTCCCCTGCAGCCGCATCAGTCGCCGTGCAAGCCCCTCACCGACCCCTGTCGACATTCGCAGGCGTTCGACTCCAGCTTCGACCTCCTCTGGCAGATGCATCCGCAGCCGTGGAAGTCCCTCAGCCACCTCCCCCGGCACCTGCACCCCCACCCCCACGAATCCATCTCCGACCCGCCTCGCACCCGCCGGAAGCGCCCGCAGCCGTTCAATCCCATCAGCCAGCCCGCTTCGTAACAGTCAGTGAAGGGGTAGAATTGGAGTCCTTGAATGATGCTTTATGGCGTCCGCGAGAGACGATGCTGTTCAGTGACCGATTTTCTCGCTTTGATCGACAGGCCTCGGATTCATCGCACAGACAGGTGACGCTTTGCCCAGAAATCCAACCTGAAACAACCGGGCAGGAAGCTGCGCCACCACCGCACGTTTTTGACGGTCCATTCATCCCGCCGCCGAATCCGATGGGTCCCCCACCTTTTATGTTCCGCCCCCCCGCCGCCGCATGGGGCCCCCAATCGTGGTACCCTCCGCAAAATTTTAGACCTCCTTTTCCCGTTCAATCTAGAAGGGGCAGAGCAGGCCAGGGAAACGGCTATATGCCCCGAGGGCCGCGTCGCTGAAGTGATTCCCAGCGTCGTTCCTTCCCTTGCTAGTTCCCATGGGTATAGATGTCTCCTTGAACTCTTCTCTACAGTCTGACCCTTGAACTTAGTCTGACAAAATCTCCTCTAGAACTTGAAATATTTTGAATTATTTTCCATTATACATGCATGCACTATATAAGGTAGTTAGTTAGTTAGAGGATGCCTAACCCCAGTTGGAGCGCTAAGCTCCCGGGCGGCACATACATGCATGGTTGTTGTTTGTTAAGACGCCGGTGGAGTTGATCAGTTAATCATTTTCTAGAATAGGGAGACAGGCATCAAAGAGACAGACCGGATGCGAGCGTAAAAGCGATCGAATGATATTATGGATGAAGAGATCAGATGTACTTATACCGGGGAGCGGAGAGTTACACTCATTTGAATTAATGGATTCCAGCTCAGCCAGGCAGTACAGGAATTCTCTTTCATCCAGCCACTTAGCACATGAAGAAAGTCTATGTATGAAGTCATCAACACACCGAATATAAGAATTATGTACACAGAGTTTGTGGTCGCTACATTCAACAGACAGAGCACTGCTTTCGCCTTGTGGGTTAAATGAGAGCAGACGTAAGAAACCGAACAGAGAGCCGTCGGTTACTGTGAGAGTAGATCAAGGGAGGGCAGAAAAGGAGTAGAGACCAGAGGCGGATTTGTTATAAAGAAGAAACATAAACATGCGATGAGAGGAGGGAAAAGCTTGTTGAAGGGGGGTAAGCTTGGCAAGAGGAGGGAAATGTGAAGAAGCGATAGCCCCCGCCCGCCACGTACAGACCTCTTCCGCAACTGTATGTCTAGCTCTACCCTTAAAGAAGAGAGAGCCGGTACCTTGAACTCTTCGTCGCTGCTGTCCGCTGGTGTTAGGGTGTTGTGGCACTCCCACCCCCAATGAACAAACAAAATCTAGAGTAGCCCAACGAAGCAGCCGCAAGAAGGCTCTCGAAAACTCTGGACAAGTGTTTCCTTTCTAGGCACGCAGCATTGCAGCGGGAACGGTATGCATGGTTTGCGAGAGCGAGCACCACCAGTCGGCTACTCTAGAGCAAAGCAGGGCTTTTGCAGGAAGCAGGCCGAAAATACACAGGGAGGGCAAACAAAGACTGCGAACAGACAGACGGCTAGACTAGCGTGGCACTGCAAAACGGAGCTGCAAAGCATCGATTGCAAGAAGATCGGCATCACGAAGAGGGAAGCATTCGAGGTAGTATAGTGCGACAAGGGACCAACACGCTCTAAAAATAGTTATCTGTGTATCTACACTGAGGGGACCCATGCTAGCAATCAGACCAAACACAGCCTCCAGGGTGTGGGAGGCCGAAGCAATACGCGATTCAACTGTCTCACTGAGGCATCCCCCCTCAAAGAACAGGCACCCCAGGTACTTGTATTCCGTTGCCTATTCAACCTCTTTCCCTTTATACACCACCAAACCGGAGCTTTCCCCAAATGCAGAGGCAAACAGGCGGAGAATCTTTGTCTTTTTTAAATTGACTGTAAGTCTCCATTCTTTGTAATACTTCTCGAGAGCAAAGAATTTCTTTTGAAGGTCTGAAACAGAATGGGCAAGACAACAGAGATTGTCAGCATAACCCAAACTGTCCAGAACACAATCATCCAGCAAAACTGGCTCCGGCTCGCTCTCTGGCTCCTCTTCACTGCCCGTTTCCATTTTTACATCTGCCTGCTCTCGCTTGACTGCCTCGCTGGCATACCTTGCCTCGCGTTTGCTTGCAGAACACACACGGGGGAGATCATTTATGTACAGAAGAAAAAGAATAGGCGAGAAGGCATCCCCTTGCTTCACTCCAGCGCCCTCCCGAAAACGTAGAGAGTCCCCGTCAACCTTGCCCCATACCTCTCTGTACATTTCACAGATCATGCAGATGTCTGCCTCACTTACGCCCTCATTTCTCAGTTTTTGAATTAACTTTGCTCTCAGCACAGTGTCAAACGCCTTTAAAAAGTTAACAAAACCTGTCAACAGAGCCTTTCTTTTCTTTTTGCATAAAGAGACAACAGAGCCAAGAGCATTAACCCCCTCCTCATTCCCACCCCTTCACGGAACCCCAGCTGTCTGAAGTTAAGACGGACCTGGGAACGCACACGGCAGTCTATCAGGAGGCCGAAAAGTTTTGCAAAAGGGTTTACAACATAGATTGGTCTCCATTCGTTGGGAAAGGGGGAAGCAGGGCCTTTTAGAACTGGGTAAATGCGCAAAATATTCCATGAAGGGGGCCAGCAAGCATAAATATGCATCAGGTTAAATAAAACAAAAAGTAAAAAGCGGGAGAGGGCAGATTTGGCAAAGCAGAGATCTAACTGTGCGGGAGAGATGCCTTCAAGGCCAGCAGCTTTCTTCTTGTTCATTTTTTCAGGTAGGAAGAGATCTGGTGAAAAGAGAAGGGCAGAGCAGAGGGGTGGAAGGGAGGAAGGGCAGGGGGATGGACCGAAAAGAGAGGCTCCTCGTTTGAATCTTCAAAAACACCTGTCCAATGGTTCAAGAATGCGTGGGGGGACGGGCGTGATGAACCACCAGCCGACGAGGCGGCTTTCTTTTTCCTTTTCCAAAGGGAAAGAGGATCCTTGAGGAGTTCTTCTTAAACCCTCTGTGCTTTTTTCTTCTTTTAAGCAGTCTGTTTGCGTTTAAAGAGGCTACGGCAGACCCGGAGTAGTCTCTGAAGGCGATCGAATTCCAACCTTCTCCCACCCGCATCTCTCACCAACTTCCAAACGCGGTTCACCTCCCCCACTTCCTTTTGCATCGACTTGCATTCTTCATCAAACCAAGCCTCTTTCGTTCTACGCTTAACCCCCGACCCAAACCCTGCTCCATCCTTTCTTGGTTTCACATAATCTGTTTTTTTGAAAAAGCCTTATATAACTTTTGAAGTATAGAATACTTATGCCCTGCAAGTAACTAGCTTTTTACAAGTTTTTTGGTTCAAATGATATTTCATATTTTTAATTCATATTTTTAAATGCATAGTTGGTTAACTTGAAATGCTGACAGGCTTAAAAAGGTCAGTTTAAGTACCAAATACCGTTATAAAGTAAAACTAGGTTATTTAAAGCAATATAAAGCCTTTTATATCATCTACAATCATTAATTCTATACAAATCTGTTCAAATGTGCTCGAGGTGGCAGGAGAGATGCATGATCGATGCGGGGGCTCCAGAAGGGTCAGGCAGACACAAGGGGGCAGAATCACTGCCTGTCGGTGGCTGGCAGAGTCAGAAAACGCACTGTTGTCTCTAGCTGTTGTCTACAATCCTCAAATACTGGGAGGGGGTCAGCTAGGCAGCCAGCCAGCCAGGCAAACACCTATCTCTCTTTTCTTTCTGCGAAAGCCTGCAACGCCTTTTCTGTTGGTTTCTCTCTGTTCGGTAGTATAAGAATTTCTGCTCTTCACTTATCTTTTGGGTGAGGGATTTGATTCTAACTATAGGCAGCCAGTCGATGTTTCTTTTTGATCTTAAACAATAGATGGAGGGAGCACAGGAAGGAATAAATTAACCAAGGAACTCGAGATGATGTCATTTTTGTTTTAAAATGCCAGGATCTCTCTCTCTCTCTCTTTCTCTCTCTCTGAGACTCTCTTTGCATGTGTAATTTGACATACAATATAGGCCGGAAGGAATATATTCGTTCTGTGATGAGCCTCAGAGCGGCCTTTTAATCTGTCCTCCGTTCGTTCACACTTCCTCCAACGTGAATCAATCGGGTCTTGCTTTTTTGGTCGTTGATTCTTCTTTACTCTCTCTCTCTTTTTCTGTGAAGATTCTTTGCTCTCTTTTTTTGTTTGCAGACCCTGAGCAGAAATCTGGAGAGTGCACAAGACGGACTCAGACTTGGGGCCGCAACTGCTTCCTACCATTGCCAGCGGCTCATCGATTCCTCCCCCGAACATGAACAGGAGAAGAGGCAGGTGGGGAAGGAGGAGGTGGAAGAGGAGGATTATTCAGAATTTGTGTGTCTTTTCCTCTCGTTACCCTGAATCATGTACAGAAAGGACGAGCGAAGCAGGCGAGGGAGTGCAGTCTAGAGTGCAGTCCTCATCAAAGAGTCGATCCACCTCTAAAGAAACAGTCTAAGGCTAAGAAAAGAAAGAGAAGGCGTCAGACGGAGTAGGAAGAAGGAGCGAGAGTCTCTCAGAGAAAAAGAGAGACCCCAACAACAGCTAGCAGAGGCCTATTCGGATTCCTTTCTCTGTTCAGTCACGGCCGAAAGAATCCGTCTCTTCTACTGCCCACGCAGTGCCACACAGACGGACAGCTCCATATCCACCTCCCCTCCTCATTCCCTCTTCTTGAAGGCCGAGGGAGTGACATTCAGAGAAGAACTGACAGCAGAAGAGCTCAAAAAAGCTTCGAAGAGCGATGCAGCAGTCTCGGCCTCTGAGCTGTTTGCAGCCACAGCATGCAGGGGAATGGGCAGAGAGAGAACACGTACCTGAAGACTCTGAGAAAGAGAAGGCCGCAAACATAAAAGTAACAGCAGGGACAAAAGAGAAGGATGTAACAAAGAGGAGGAAAACTTCACCTTCTCTTCCAGCAACGCATCTAATCTTTCTTCTTCCTCCGTCTCGTTTATCGAGTCTTCCAGCCATTTCTTCTCTGTGCCAAGATTATTACACCTTTCTTTTTTACCCTCCGCTCCCTTGCCGTTGCTTCTACTCAGTCTGGTGTTCTCTTTTCACTCTACAATTAAAACAGTACCTAGGCCTGTGGGACCTCCGGCTGAGAGGGGAAAGAGAAAGGAGCGAGGAGAATAGACACCCCCAACTTGATCCCATAACATTGATTCCGGAGAGAGTCAGCTGCCGACCCATTTTTTCGTTCCCCTGGATCCGATCTTTTTGGTCAGCACCCTGACCCATCCTCTCTGGTCCGTTCCTTGTTAACTTGGAGCAGCAAGAGAAGTAAGGACACTGTCAGGGAGGAGGAGCCGAGAAGGGGGGACAGAGAAGTAGGAGATAGAAGGAGATCACGGAGGGGGGGATGATGAACTAAGTGCCTCCCCCTCCTAGGTTCCGTGTCCTCTAAGGCTCCCAAGAAGCGCCTTCATCTGCCCTTGCTGACTCCGCCTCCGTAGGAGTCCCCGCGTCCCCCCTAGTTCCTAAGAGCCTGAAACGCCCTCTGTCTGAGCTGTTCCTCAGCTTGGAGATGTCCCGTCATCCTGCTGGGCTCCGGGCCCTCTCAATCGAATCTCCAAGTGCCTCTCTATCCTCTCTCAACCTCTACTCCTCGGTTGGTTGGTTGGTCGATCCGTCAGTTTGTGCATTTAGTATTTATTCTGTTATAATATTATTAAATAAATGCATATCCCTCAAAGATCGGTCGGTCGGTCAGTCGATCCGTCAGTCCATCAGTAGAGAAATCGTTCTGTCAATCTGTCATTTGATTTGCATGTTTGGATCGAGAAATAGATTCCTTAATTTTCTCTCACTGCAGTGTTCCGATAGTTGGTAAACCCCACCGTACTTTTGCTTTCTAGCCCGGTCTCCTTTTGAATACCCCGTATGAAGTTTCCCCCTATACTGTCTGCCCGCCTGGCGCAGATCAGGATCGAAAGACATGCAGAATTTAAGAATATATGCGTACACATGGAATTTACGTATGCAAAAATGCTTGGCTTATAAGTAGTGGCTCTTTCCTTTCCTTAAGATTGCTCTTATGCATGCTCCCCATTGTATTGTTTCGGCGGGCTTAGCACTGCAAACCGTTTAGCACAGTCGTTCTCTAGAATCTGATCCGTTCGGGGTTTGATCGTTCATTTGTTTGCTTGCTTTTCCTCTTCTTCTCTCCTCGTGGGTCAATCGTTTTTTTTGTTTTCTGTTTTCCACTGTGCTATTTCTTTTGTTCCTTCAATTTTTCCTTTCCTTATCGTAGCATATTATCTCCACTTTCCCTTACCCTCCATCCCTCCCTCCTTGGCTCTCTAAACCGCTTTTATGCTCTGCCTAGCGCTCTGCTTGATGTCTTTGCAGTAGGCTTCGATCTGAACTTCTGAATTCCGGATGTACGTGACTCTTTCCTACTCGAGTCTCTGGGCTCTAGTATGAAGAGACTACATATGCTTTGCCTCCAGGGTATCCTCTGAGGAGCTGACATGAACCTCTCACCACGCTTTGGAAACGGAGGAGGTCAACTTAGAAAGAGATCGAAGATGCCTGCCTGGCAGACATGCGTTAGACTAAGTCTTCTCTTCGTGCTATGTAGCGCCATGTATGTATATGCAAACTTCGATCCCAAGTAAATTCTCAGTTGTAATCATTCAATATGATTCCAATAATATAATTATGAAATTTAGTATAAAATGCAAAATTTACCAGTGTATTATGTGCAACTGTCTCAGAATGTGTGATAAGCACCATCATGATCATCATTTCTTTACATTTCTTTTTTGCATGTCTCAATCAATTAAATACCTCATTTCAAGCTTTTAGAAACTGTATAATCTTATACTTTAAATAGTTAATAATTATAAAAACTATAAAAAAGTATTTTTTATATTATAAACTTTTTTGCTGAATTAATTCTCAATTTAATTTAACATTAATTGACACAAATTTTTAAATCAGAAGTAGAAAAGTTTAAAAAATTTAATAAGCATCCCAATCAAATTATATACATGATAAGAGACTATACAAGATAATACAAGACTAGCTAATATATATAAACACGTCTATCTTGAGTTAGACAAAACTTACTCTAGGCTTCCTATATATGCAAAAAAATAAAAAAGTTAATTGCTCAAAATCACTTTTATTTTTTATTTTTCTATTTATTTTTTTGAAGCAGACACTTCAAGTTCCATCATCATCATCATAGTACACTATTGCCGTCTGCATAGACTATAGTGGCCTAGCCTTCGAGGCTTCTAACATTTGGTAGGAGACAAGCTCAACAGCCTTCCCCCCAAGGAAAAAGCACACGTAAAGACGCGACAAACAACCTCCAGCAGCTCAAAAGGGGCTTGTCTTACACTATAAGAAAAGGTCGGCTTTAAACGCTGGTCTGTAGAATTAGAAGGTGACTGGGGAGAGCCAAGCTGCCCGCTTTCTTCCATCTCATCTCTCTCTTTTTCTCTTTTTTTTTATTTTCTTTGCTTTTTCCCGACTGGTGCTCATATACTGGGAAACCCACGCCATCACAGCCTAGATCACAGCTGTCTTGAACGGTCCTGAAGTGCTTCTTGGCTTGTACATACTTGTGACTCGCCGTCCTGACCGAGCTGAAAAACTCTCCTTGAGTCCTGCCCCCAGATTTTTGCCGTCTCCTCCGATTTTCTTCTTTTATACAGCTGCACTGCCTTCTCAAAAACCGGCTACGGCTGTGAGCGCCACTTGTCTGGTTGACATTGAAGGAAGGGGGAAACTTGGAAGGCTAGCGTCTACCTCCAGGCGTGCGAAGTCATGGGTACCGCCATGTTTGTCATGATTCTGGATTTGTGGGGAGTAGGGCGCTCAGCTTGCAGGCGTCTCCTCAGTTGGTTAAAGCTCTGAGGTGGTTGTGGATGCCTTGTTTTCTCTGCTTGCTCTGTGGTTTCCTTTTGGAGCATCGCTGCTTATTCCGAAGTGAGGGAACACCTGGTAACTCCGGGTTCCTCAACTCCGTCAAGAGACTGGAGGAACAAAAGGTTCGTAAAGCCGTGACGATCTCCAACTGTTGCAGAAGAAGCTTACTATGTTGTGAGCTGAAAGTGTTCTGCGGCCATGTAGGGCTGCCTGCTTGTTTGTCTACTCTCTCTGCACCCACGCCAAAGCCTGAAAACGATCGATCGACTCAACTTCCATCGAAGCTCAAAGCCTAACTGACACATAAAAATAAAAAAATAAAAAAACTAATTCAGGTTTTAGTTTAAAATTATTTATTTTTTTTTTTTCTAAATTTTTTTATGTATGGGGAGCCTAGAACTTACTCTGTTACGGACGACCCCAAGAGGCCTAGGCTGCGGGGCTTGGATGGCACTCTTCGCATGAGCGTGGGGAGGTGGTGGGAGGTGAGGGCTTGAGCCTGCACGGATACGGGGGGGCGCGCGGGGTGCTTGTGCTCATATGGTTTACAAGCGGGTCTGCGAGCGGGGTGCATGCTACGTACGGCTTCTCCGTTCTCTTTCTCCCTTTTTCTCCCCTTTTTGAATTTCTTTATCATGCTTACTACTCGCAATTTCACTCCCCTGGAAAACAAGTCGTGCCTCAGGGATGAACCAACCGAACCGACTGAACTGACTGAACTGACCGAACTGCAGGAACTGAACTGAGAGAGAAACCTTTGCTTATATGTCTTCGACAGAAAAGATAGGGAATCAAAGGAGATTGGGAGTTCTGATCTTTTTCTCTCTCCGTCTCCTTCCGTTCCACCTCGGATGATTTTTTTTAGAGGTCATCTGACAGACCTCTAACTGACACGAACTGACAGAAGGAATCTCACTGGCCCGTGACCCTTGGGGAAAAAAAAGACACAGAAACAGAGGAGTCCATCTCCGTCCTTTCTATTCCCCCTGAGGTACTTGTTTTTTCCCTTTCCTTCTCGTTTCCTACGGTCCTGCACTCCTAGTAGTTCTTACTAACCCTAAGTTAGATATAGGTACAGACTACTAAGTCTACTGTCAATCTATCCTCTAAAAACGTTTGTTTTAAGCTTTTTATAACATGTTGATTCAAGTTCCTAGGAGTTTTTTATACTTAGATGAGAGATTGATGTTAGTTCCCGACGATAAAGTCATGTCCAAGCTTTTGGTTCTCACGTTGACCAAAAAGCCTAAGAACCGCTTTTTAGGAACTATGAAGGAACCGGAAGGAACCGCCAAGAACCAATAAGAACTGACATTTTTCTATAAAGAAATGCATTTGAAAGAGGCTGTAGATGAGTTTACAACTGATTAAATGCAGACACAAGTTGTGCTAGCTCGTGCTAGTTTGCTCCCATCCACAAACATGCTTTCATCGACCCTCTTTGGCCCCCCCCCGGAAGATGGCTTCGCTCTTGCCCAGTCTAAAGAAGCAAGCAGCACTAGTATTACTTAAGTACCAGGAGCGTCTCAGGCCAATTGAGGGACTAAATTCTTTGTAGTTCCTCAGGCAGTTTTTAGTGACTTCCTATATAGTTTTTTGGTTATCATACGGTTACTACTAATTTTTTAGGGTTTTTCCATAGATCCTAAGATTCCTGTTTGACTTCCTAGCAATTTTAGTATTCATATACTTAATTTACATCCTTTGTAGTTCCTGTAGCAGCCTCAGTTCAGAGTGGTTAGGAACTGTATTTTAGGAACTTAGGAACCAAAACGCTGGACACCTACTTTTTGCGTGAGAACTAGTGGGAACCGGTTAAGAACCAAGCTAAAACATGTCACAATAGACTTTTCAGACATTATTTTATATTCTATTTGATCAATTTTTTTTTTGACAGAATCTGTTTATCACTTTTAATACTAGGAACCAAGTGGGCATTACCATGGGCCGCACACAGTGCGGCCCCGTAGCTCGTTTCCCCCTCCGCTCGGGCGTGCCAGTGCTGTTCTGGCGCTTTGATCGGTCATGGGGACCCTCTTCCGGGCGAAATGCAGGCAGTCCTCGATCGTTTCAAGGGTGGAATAGAGAGCGCGTTGTAACTCAGCCTGTAAGAGAACTACCAGATGAAGCAAAAGCCTGTTTGCTTAGAGGTAGAGCCACCCTCCACTTCTATCCGCCTCCCCACCCCTGTCAGGCTCCCATCGATTCAACTTACCCCAGTGGGGCCTAAGTCGAAAGTTTAACTCTATGTATGACGCTCTAGGTTGGCCAGAGTCTATACGGCTCACCGGCTTTAACCCCATACATCATCATCATCATTTAGACTCGGTTAGTTTAAGAATTATATAAAATTAATAGCTTGCTCTGGCGACAGATAGACATAGCGAGAAGGCCCTAGGGCGGAACATATCAATCAATCAATAGTTTTTATACAAGCTATTTTACCTACCTTTATTCATGATTTAACTGAACTTGAAGTAGTATAAACCACAGGAAAAAAAATGGAACATTAATATTATCTTGTGCTCAAATGTTTAGAGCTTTTTTTGCTAAGTCAGTAAGTCTTTTATAGACTAAATTATAGGCTTTAAAAAAAAAGGAAAATAATAGAAGCATACATATTATATAGCATACACAAAAAGTGGTGCAGGATCTAGTAAAGGATCAAAAATATAGGATCAAAGTCTGTACCGGCCGGGGCATGCCATGATGTAGGCTGTATTGTTTTTACAATTAGAATGTCCAAAGCGTCATTATTCTACATTATTTACTACTATTCACAATCATATAACAACTGCCTATGCTGCTTTGTCGAATGCTAGACGACCTCCCTAAACCTAACTACTACTTGAAAGTTGAAGCCGCATTTTTGGATAAGCTTGAAAGTCTGCGCCGCAGGTACGGATTATGTATGGTGTCTTAAAAGCCAAGGCCGTATATCTGGACGGTGTCTTGACAGTGTACACCGCAAGCATGGACAGTCTCTTGAAAAACGATGCCGCAGATAGAGATCATCTTGATTATATTTTTTCAAGTGGCACTTAGGTTCAGGGAGCTTCGCTAGACGCCTAATGATAGGCCGATGGCGATGACGTATGATGATGATGACAACAACGTTGAAGAGGATTTGAATGCAACATCTCGATCTGCAGAAGTTTTTTTTCTAGTTTTTTTTCATACAACTTGCCATCCCCCTTTCTCCTTTGATTGCTGCACCTCTTGGCGATCTGTCTCCAAAAGAGCGAACAAATCCAACAGCATGCGGTCATGCACCAGAGAATCGGTTTCATATACGATAGCCCCTCCTTTGCTCTCAGTCTCCAAACCGGGACACGCGTTCACTTCCAAGAGCCAAGGATGCAAATCTGCATCGAGCAAAACGTCAAAACCCAACACAGAAAAACACACAACAGACCCAACGCCCTCTTCCCTCTCTACAACACTCTCAGGTCGCCCTTCAATCCCACCTTCCAGATCAGTCTTCACACCCAAATCGTGTACCCCTCTCAGTCTCCTCTTGCCCTCTCTTGCTTCCATCGCTTTTCGGACCGGTCCCGCTGCCGCCTCCAGAGTCTCAGAGACCAACCGACAAATACGCCACCATACAGCCCCCCAGGAGCCCACTTCCTCCCAGACAGCTCCACCGAATGTGCTCCCCCTTCCACGATGCCCTCCTCCAAAATGGTGACAGAAACGGGAGCGGGCTGCTCAGGACGCAGCGCCTCTTCTACCTCCAGTGTTTACAGATGCCCATGCTGAACTTGCGTCCCTCAAAATGTCATCTCCAGCAGTGCTCTCTTCAAGGCACTCACCCTCAGGTACTTTCTTCTCAAGGCACTCACCCCCACGTCTCCCCTCAGCTCTCAGGGCCTCTCGGAGCATCGACACCGTCCAGTTACTCCCCAGGCCGCTCTGTCTTCTCGCCCTGCATGCAGCCGTGCAGCCACTCGGGACGTATCAATGTACCCATGCATTTTTTGGAATACGCGTGATCGAGATTTTCTGCCCCTCTTGCCGTAAACCTATCACTACAGAAAGACGCACCATGCAGTGAGTGGGTGGGTGGAAACAGAGGAACATGCACAAAACGAAAGAAAGAGACGCGCGCGGTTCAAAAGCCAAAAGCAAGGAAAACAAGCTAGGGGGCTCATGCCTCTGTAGCTACCATGCAGACGGTCATATGCATGCTTTTTCAAATTATGTTTTGTCCTTGCTAAAGCAAATGTTGGCAAACAAAACCATGCAGCTGCTCATGCATCCTCCCACCCACCCATACACCAACTCACCGACCTAGGATTGGTCCCGTTGACTTTGTTGTTGGTCAGATGGATGAATGGGTTGTCGAGAGATGCGATGAGGCTCCTTTGGCTGTTGTTTTTTTTGTTTCTTCTGTCTCTCCCTCTGCATCATCTTTCTCTTTCCTTCTCTCTTCNGGGGGGGGGGGGGGGCGTTGAGGAGACGGGAGACGGGGAGGAGAAATGACTTGAAGGATAGACCTCACTGGCAAATCGGACGAGGCCCTCTCTATAGAGAAAGAACAAAGGCGCGGTTGAAGAGTGAGTACCTTGAGAGGCTCTCTCTTTCTTTAAAGGAGAGGAGAGATGTTCTGTCTTCTTGCTGGGATTCTTTCGTTGTCTGTATGACGACGCCGCGGTCGTGTTGTGATTTGTTTGCCCGACCCTGGTGATGAGTGCATAGAGTCTGAGATTGAGTTTGTGTCCTCCCACCAAGAGGGGTCTATGGATGTACTCAGAGAGGACATGAGAGTCCGATCGGAATTTGGGGGGGGGGGGCAGGAGAAGGGAGGCCATTTGGGGGGGTTCTCTTTGGTGTCGGTGCCTGTTTATCTCGGTGGTCTTTCGTTTGGGGGTCTGCAGAGAGGGATTGGGGGGGAAGGGGGGGACCTCGACACATCCACGCGTCCACACTCTTGCACACACACGCACACTTTATCTCTCCCACACAAAAAAACTTGCATACACATCTATGTCTATGCATGTAGCTCAAACACACACATGCACACGCTAGCTTTTCCTTCGATCCCCATTCTTCTCTCCCGACTCACCTTGCGGTCGTTGGCGTCACACTCTTCATCCTCTCCCTCAGCAGTCTCTCTTTTCCCCTCTGTCGACCTGTGCACATTCCCTTCGTCCTTGTCTCTGTCTCTGTCCGTGTATGTTGGTCCGGAACTACCAGAAGCGCCTGCTTTCAATGCAGTGTCTCCTTCTCCGGCCTTTTCTGCTCCGTCGTAAATTTCTGAAAGGGACGGGCTGTCTTGCTCGAGACCTCTCAAGAAGAAGAAGAAGATGACGATCAAATCCATCCGAAGAAGTCAAACAACTTCCTGCTGTGGGTAATTGGGAGGAAGACCAAGGAAGTGCATGAAGACAGAGCAGTCAGCACATTGACTTCAGTCAGCAGTCTGTGACCCCTCCCTCCCCCACTCCTTCCCGGCTTCGATCAAAACCCAGATTCGAAAAGGGGGGGGGGGTTCTCTGTCTTTGGGAGAACACCGTTTGAGCTGCTCTCCACTCTTCTCCCCCCTCACCCCCGCCTGAATCATGCCGAACAAACCGACAGAGCTCAGGGAGCTGCTCCAGCAAGACGAAGGAGACGGGGAGGAACCAGGGAACTCCGAGCGTCGATTTGCCTGTATTCTCGCTGGCACTCAGTTTTTCCGTAGCTGTCTGCGTCATTCCATCCTCAGAGGAGACGCCCTGCCCCCCCCCCTCCCTCAGAGTCCTTGCCAGCCGGTGCTTGTGAGTGATCTCGAAGAGACTGCAGGCAGACAGAGGGGGGTCGGTTGATTATCGGGGAGAAAGAGCACAAAAAAGAGGTTTTCATACAGAATACATTTATTTTTTTATTTTATTTTATTTTATTTTATTCAAAATTCTGTATGAAAATAAAGGCAGACAGAGGGGGGTCGGTCGGTCCTTGGGGAGAAAGAGCACAAAAAAGAGGTTTTCCATGTTTTCTATCTGCAGCAGTTTTCAACGAAGAGACGCAGGTGAAGGTGGCGGCATTGGGAGAAAGAGACAGACTATAACAAGCGAAGGGATGGAGAGTGGAAAAGAGACGTAAAGTAAGAGAAACCCTTCAAGCACTCACCCAGGGAAGTGATTGATCGCACGTCCAGCAGCCAGAGTCTCGATCAAAGTTGGTTGGAAGGTGTTGCAGAAAACCATGGAAGCATCTGTCACTGTGTCCGTTTCAACGCCCCCAGATGTCTCGAAGGCTCTGCAACAGGAAGCGAGAACGCAAAATTCAGTCACGCAAACATGTCCCCTAAAGATATGATTTGCGACAGAGACGTGTACACCCGTTAAACACACAGCGGCACACACATATGCTCTCTTTCCTCCCCCTTCTGTCACGTGCTCTCTGCTTACGAAAAACCTGGCCTAGCACTGTGTCCTATCCCCTTTCCCTAGCTCCATGCATGCATTGGCTGTCCGTCAAGCTGATCGATCGATCGATCGATCTCAGACGGAGGGAACAGATACTTCACCCGGCCAAGCAGAGGCTTTGCATGAGCGGGTATGCATCTGCCCATGCTGTGGACACGTTTGCTGGTTCCAATTTGTCGTTACGGTAGGAGACGGGCGAACGAATGCATCCATCGGAGCTTGCATGCGTATGAAACGCTTCATGTTGATACATCAGGGCAGAAGGAACAAAATCTACCTCAGTAGGAATTCGACACACACACAGACGCACACACACACACACACACACACACATACACACACACACACACACACACACACACACAGACGCACACAGCTACACATAAAGGAAGAGAATGTGCGTGAGAGCTACAGAGTCGCTTTCTGCCTCCGAGCGTCTACCGCCTGAGGTTACTGTCACTGGACTGACCTAAGGATAGCTCGGCAGGTCGACTTCGCTCCGAGAACCTTTCCGATCTTGTAGAAGAAAATCTTCCTCTCTCTCTTTCCCTCCCTCCTTCCGCTGTCTCTGCTTCTCCACGAAATTTGCCGTCTCCGTCTCCCCCTCAACCTCCTTTTGGCGAAACTCCCGACATCGGCCATACATCGATAAATAAATAACTCTATTCCAGAAGATGGACAGGTGTATGTGTGTGGGCGGGCTATATATGTGGGCGTGCAGATCGTGCTTGTTCTTGCAGTCTTATGAGTTTCTCTCCGATCGGCCCCGCGCCACACGTGCATACGTACAATTAACTGCCGACTAGGCAAACAGGTCTAGGCACGACTCCCAATGCCGTGCAGTCTACGGCCGGTATGCTGGGACGTGCTATGCATCCCCGAACCGTCAGATATAAATTAACTGCCGACGCGGGACCGGCCTTTTACTAACCCCCTCGCGGTGCATGGATCTTGCATGCCCTCCACCGAGGGGGTTAGGATCTCTGTAAAAGGCTGGTCTCCCGCGTCGGCAGTTGTATATCGACTAGCCTGGCCTGTCAAAAAAATGAGCCGGTCAAGATCACCAGGCCCGTGAAATATCCCTGGCTCGTCAAAATAGCGTGGCCCGTCAAAATAGCCTGGCTCATCAAAAATCCCTGGCCCATCAAACATTTATGCCAATTTTATAGCCCGTCAAATGTCCCCAGCTGGATAATTTCAATTCTAAGGCACTCATCCTTTTCGCAGGCGTGCGCAATTAAGGCACTCACCCGTATAGCGTTTGGTTAATTTTTCGCTTGCGGGACCATTTTAGGCGGTAGTCTTTCTGGGGCCGGTCGCGGGGTGCGTGGTTTGTGTCTAAAAGAACGTGTGCACGCGCGCGCGTATGGCTAAAAAAAAAGGGCTCGTCCGTGAAAGCGAATGTATAATATAGTAATGGACTTTCCGGGGCCCCCGCTTGTCAGAGTCGCCGAAGAAAAATCCTGCGCAAGCTCTATGGGAGCGGCTACGGAGATGGCATTTTGGGAAGGAAGTGCCCCTCCAGCGGATTTGAAGGATTCCCTGGCCCACAGTAAGTATAGTAGATATATACATGCGCGGCGTACGGGGGGCCGATGCACCGCTGGTACAGAGATCGGCTCCCCACGCTGTGCACGCACGTACAACTGCCGATGCAGGACTAGAGATCCTATATAACCCTTATAATTGCATCTCCTAGTTGCATCTCTGCAAGATCCGCTGTATAAGAGGGTTAGGATCTCTGTAAAAAGCTGGTCTTGCATCGGTAGTTGTATACATGATGCGAGAGATCGGCCCCCCGCGCACCGCATGTGCATATAACTACTGACGCCGGACCGGCCTTTTACAGAGATCCTAACCCCCTCAGTGGATCTTGCACTCCTTAAATCTCTGTAAGATCCACTGCATGCATGCATGAGGGGGTATTAGGATCTCTGTAAAAGGCCGGTCCCGCGTCGGCAGTTATAGGTACGCACGTATGGCGCAGGGCTTAGCGGGGCCGATTGGGGCTAATCAGAGAGAAACTCGTGAGACTGCAAGAACAAGCACGATCTGCACGCTCACATAGCCCACCCACACACATACACCTGTCCATCTTCTGGAATAGAGTTATTATATTTATTTATAGATCCGTTTCTCATATATGGGGATGCGGTATGCATAAAAAAACCCTCAAACATTTATCGATGTATAGCCGATGTTGGAAGTTTGAAATTTGCTAAAAAGGGGCCCGGGGAGGTTAAGGAGAAGACGGAGATAACAAATTTTGTGGAGAAGCAGAGGTAGCAGAGGGAAGGAGGGAAAAGGGGGAGAGCAAAATTTTCTTCTACAAGATCGGAAAGGTCCCCGGAGGGAAGTCGACCTGCCGAGCTATCCTTAGTAATCCTCAAGTCAGTCCAATGATAGTATATGACAATAACCTCAGACAGTAAAAAGAGAGTTCAAGGAACTGAGAAAGTTTCATCGTGAAAGTGATTAACAGAAAAGAAAGGGGGAAGGGTCGCAAAAGACTTCGGTCTCTGAAACGGGGGACAATTTCGCTTCGGCGACGCGATGCCTCAAGGAAGAGAAGGAACGGTAATGGAGAAGGTGGTCGAAGGAAAAGAAAGAAAGAAAGAAATCAGAAAGGTGCTTCAACGCGACGCATAGAAAGGAGAGAGAGTCATGCGCAGGTCAAAAAAAAATTGTAGAGAACCAGTCAGATGCTTACAGTGCCTCCAGCAGGAATGGGGAAATCTTGCTGGAGTGAGGGTGACTTCAAAGAAAGGAAGCCTCTCTATCCGCTAGTCGCTAAATGGCCCCAAGCGTTTCGAAAACCCAAAGGTTCGTGATGATCAACACAAGAAAACAAGAGATACGAGATTTCAAAGAAAGGAAGAAAAAGAGAAAAGAAAGCTGGAAAATGTCTAAGAAGCCAATATTCGGAAGGCCGGAGCCACAAGCCAGCAGAGACCCTGGAAGAGGGGGTTCATAAAAAGCGGTGAGAAAAGAACTGCATGTAGAAGGGAAGGGAGCATATTGTTTGCATGTCTACCCATCTGTCCACCTGCCAGGACAGATACAGAGACAGAATGCTCGGAGGCTGAGGAACACCAAAAAGTGAGTCATGCAGACACCACATGCAAGAAAAGGAAAAGAGGAAGAGAGATGGAACAGAACCGCTTTGACTTATCTTCTTTGCTTATGTGCATGCTTAATATGTTGATGTCTCTCTTGTTAATGGGCAGAAGAGAGATTGTAGGGTATTGGTAAAATCAAACGGAACTGAGGGGGGCTAAATCTGCATTCAGTGTGTGCGTATGAGGGCTGGTGCATGTGAAGAAAGAAAGGGAAAGAACAGTAAAGAGACAGAGAGAGAAGCACCTAAAGCGAAGATTCATCATACAAGTGACGAAAAAAGAAAAAACCCAGTGAGTCTTATTTCTTGTTGAATTGATATTGACCTCTTTCTTTTCATGTTCATGTATGTTGTTAGCTTCGGAGTTGATTTCCCCCCCCTGCAGCCACAGTCAAGGGAGAGCAGCGATTGTAAGTGCTGGAAGGCTACAGGCGCCCAGGCTGGGCTTGCAGCTCTGAAGAATAGATGAAAACAAAAGGAAGAGCAAGAAAAAAGAAAACTCAAAACGTAGCAGAAATAGAAGTAAGAGAGGAAACAACGGAGAAGCAAAGACAAACAAACTCAACATAAACACAGATAGAAGATAGACCACCGTTGAGCAAGAAGGGAAAGAAACAGAGAGGAAGGGAGGAAAGGTAAGAGAGAGAATACAAGATGGAACAAACAAGGAAGAAATGGACTTGGAGAGAGAGAAACACCGCAAACAAAGATGAACAGAAAAGAAGGGCGTGGAAGGAGAAGATAGAGAGAAACTGAGAGAAAAGGAAGCCAGGTGAAACAGAGAAGCGCATGCATGAAGACTTGCCTTTCAAAAAACAACGATGCCTTGTTTTCTCCCTGTGTCGGACTTTGTATTCATAGAATGAACCCAAGACTGCTTTTAGGAGAGAATGAATGTGCAGGGCCGGAGATCACTTTGAAAAAGAGCGAATGCACTCCAAACTTTTCCCCCGTTACCGGCATCAAAGCAAAAAAAAGAAGACAAGCCAGATAAGGGTAGAACCAGACAACACGCAGATTCTCGAACCAACCAAACGGCGCCAAACGGAACGATAAGAGGGAGAAAGGAAAGTCTTCTGTGAGGGCATGCTAGTGGAAGCCTGAAAAGATGGCAGAGCGGGCAGGAGGTGCTTGCACTGTGAGAAGAAAAGAAGAAATGAGTTAGAGAAAGGAAGATGTACTGTTGACCGACCCAGAAGTGAGAAGACAGAAGAGAACTGAGAAGAGAAGAGAGAGGGAGAGAGAGAGAGAGCAGGGAAGTAGAAAGATTGAGAGCGATAAGCTTTGAGCGTATACGTAAAGCTAAAGGAGAAAAAGAAAGAGAATAGAAAGAAAAGGAGAAGGGAGAAAGATAAAAAGAAGAGGATTGAGTTAAGTTAAAATGATGAAAAAATGAAGTGAAGAAGAAATATAGAAGGGAGAGCAACAATCAGAAGCGTGTATGTGGAAAAGTTGTTTGTTCGATTCTCACCTCTATTCTTTCTCACCTCATGTCTTTTTGTAATTTGCGCCAATTAACCGCCCGTCTTCGTCTTTGGATTAAATTTTGTGTCCATACGCATGAATGACCGTTTCTCAAATGTCAGCTTGATGGCCTTTGGTTTGGAAGCCGCATCCATACTAAAGGGGCAGACCATCTTGTAAACCCATGATAAATGAATGAGGGAAAGAACGAGAGTGAACCTCCTTGATGTTTCATACGTTCAACGACGTTCGATCTTCTTCTGTATTCTTTGTTTCTCTCAGCGCATCTTCGTGTCATATGTCCGACAGAATCCAAACTGTCGAGGAGTCTTTCATTGCCGGTGTAGGTGGCTGGAATCATTGAGATGAAGTAAAATGGTGTGCTTGCAGGTATAAAATGAGGAAAGCGTGAATGAAGACTTTGTTTCTGAATTCGTTCGGGACGAACGAACTTGTAGAGATGAGTGGTTGTTATAGATCGTCCCGTGTGCAGAGAGACAGAAATATAGGAAGTCTTTAAGAGTACATCACACTGTTAGTTGTAAACAGAAGGAAACACGCGAGCAGATCTAGCATGTGTTGCAGCACGTTGTGTATATTTGGTGCGTCAGAGAAGCTAAGTTAGGCAGGACTTATCTTCTGTACGTAGGCTGAGCAAACTGGCTGAATTAATACAGAACCAGAAAGACATCCCCAACCGGATCTCCATCGTGCATGCATATTGCAATACAGAGAGACGCATTGAATACAAAGCTTGCATGTATTACAATACAGATCAATACACAAGAGGCTGGCTTGATTGAGCTTGCTATGGATCAACGTGTGTGTCTTTGTTGTTGATGGATTTCCATGTGTGGGATTGCATGGGGGTTGGAATATACACAATGTTTGGGTGCCCGTGCGCGTTGGAAAAAATACCTCCATTCAAGGTCAAGAGGTCTGTGAGTGGAAGAAGCGCTAAAGGCAGCCCGTTATTATGGTCCAAGGCATCCAGTAAGTGCTCTACGTCAAACTACTATGATAGAGGCCCTGCATACTCTAGGACAATCTGGGTAAATACTATTAAAATACTGAGAATTTTTTTTTTAACAAAAAAAAATACTAGGCATTATTTTAGCAAACAAAAAAAATGCTACAAAATTTTTTTAGTATGTCTCATAGTAACATCTATGATAATACTTGGTATAATAGCAGAAGATAAAATTGTTTGAAACTGATTGTTTACAGTGATGTAAGCTTGATTAAACAAATATACAGATAGATGCTAACTTCTGGAAAGTTGAGGACGTCTCTCATTTATAACATTTTACAATGATCGACAAAAGAACGACAAGGGTGCGTAAGAGACGAACTCATACGACAACGGCCAGCAGCGACGTGCATGCAGTATCGAATTAACTGTCGATTATGCGGTCATGCAGAAACAAGCTCACAGCTATTTAGGTTGGATGACAGAAAGATGATGAGATTGATGCCTGATCGATGTCTCAAGTCATGCATACCCATATATCTCTTCATTATAAGTCAATTGACTTCTATTGTTAAAATAGTGAACTGCTGCTAGGAACTGCTGAAACTGTACTAATCTTGATGCTATAAAAATGTTAGACATTTTTTATTTTTACTATAGTGCATGCCCTAGCATGATTTTAGAAATATTAAGCACCTACAGTGTAACATACCCTAACTACCCTAGTGTTTCCCTAGTAAATTCTATTTAAATGCTAGTGCAATTTTAGTATTTACCTAGTAGTTTGTCTGTCCGAACAGGGTAAACCATGAAGCCTACGGATGGACAAAGACTCAAATGGGGACTGAGGAGGAGTTAGACAAGCAGAAAGACAGACAGACAGACAGACAGAGAGAGAGAGATTGACAGACAGACAGATAAATATACTACAAGTTGACATTGCATTGAGATAACAGGATTCCTCTCTGAAAGGACATTGTTCTTCGCTCACAAACGCATAAAGTCCTGCATACAGAGACAGAAACAAGAGAAAAAATCAGACGTTGTCGAGACAGGGGGTGTGTGAGAAGTTCGGCCCTGTGGGGTCTGATATCTTAGTATCCCGCCGCCGCCTGACTGACAGATTGACCAAAGCACGGGAGAACGCGCACATGCAGAGCAAAATCAAAAAAATTAAGCCAGGTGCATTATGTTCCCAACCAAATAAGTCTCAAATGCAGATCAATCAAAGTGCATGCATGCATTTGATTGAATCAGACAGGAAAAGTCTGATCAATCAAAGTACAGAAGTATAAAGTGAGGCAGAACAGACAGAATCTCCAAAGTAGGAACAATCAACTTCTATGTAAAGCTGACTCCATCGTACAATCTCTCGTCTTTAGCCTAGAACTGAGAGTCTATACCACTCAAACTTTTTGGTGAACAACCACAGCCTTGTCCTAGTTGATTGAGCTTGGCCAGCGATCACAGGGTGTTGAACATTGAACAGACCCTGTGTGATGAACTCGGCAGCTTTGGACACCCGCGAAGTTGCTGACGTACCATTAGATATACTAATGAAGGAGGGTGAGGGGCAAGAGACTTTAGGCCCAAGGCTCGTGAAGTGTGCTTCGTGCACACTCTTAAACAAGCAGAATTTCTATGATACAGACAGTCTAACGAAGGAGCAGATAGACACCCTCAAAGGGATCGCCACCTTCACTGCAACACAATTTATTTAAGCAATCAAGCAGGAGAAGGTGGGCGGCGGCATCGGATTCCCCTCTTTTTTTACGGACACTGATTTCAACAGTCGATTCCCCAAGAATGTTTGCAAGATCGCAAGCGGCGGGGAGAAGGCGCCACGGTAATTGGCCTGTATGGCAGCAGTCCAAAAACGGGAGGACAACACTTATGAGACGATGAACAAGGACTCAAAAATCAAGTCCGTCAGGCCATAAGCGCTTTGCCGGCACGGAAGGCTGGAAGGAGGACAAACGGAAGAAAGGAAGTAAGGAAGAAAGCAAAAGACAAAAAAAGAGAAAGGAAGAAAAAAAGAAAGAAAAGAATAAATAAAGAAAGAAAGAAAAAAAGAAAGAGGGGAGAGAGACAGAGAGATAGAAACACATACACAATATACACAATACACACACACATATACACACACACACACACACACATACACACACACACATACACACACACACACACACACAGAGAGAGAGAGAGAGAGAGAGAGAGAGAGAAAGAAAGAGAGAGAAAGAGAGAGAGAGAGAGAGAGAGAGAGAGACCAACCGACCGACCGACCAACCGACAGACAGACAGGTAGGCAGGCAGACAGATAGACAGACAGACAGACAGACAGATAGAGAGAAAGAAAGAAAGAAAAAAAGAAAGAAGGAAAGAAAGAAAGAAAGAAAGAAAGAAAGAAAGAAGAAAAGAAAGAAAGAAATGAACGATGGAAGAAACAGTCACCATATGAAGCTAAAATGAGTTACGCCTACTGTATGAATGTGCTTAACTCTGCTGCATGGCAACGCTCTCTTCATTCAATTGAATTGCAGACCGATCAATCTGGGTGAAGACCAAGATGGTTGCCTACGGGAGGCAGGTGGGCCAAAATTGAATCCCAGCCCCAAAAATCCCACGCAGCCAGTCCTATCTTCTTGAAGGCTCTCAAGAGCCTCCTGGAAGAAGATCTTGCCAAGCATCGCAGACTGGGCCACATCATCAAGAAGGTGCTGCAGCCCCCATATGAGCAGATGGAGACGGAGAGGGGTGAGGGAGAAGGGGAGGGTAGGAAAGTCAAGCGCAGACGGGAGAAGGATGGGGACAGCGGGAATGGTTCCGGGGGAAGAGACATGGCGAGCAGTGTGCATGCTGGCTCTGAAGTCGCCTTTGGGCCAACGAACCCTCCGGTTCCTGAGGGGGGGTCATTGCACAGCTCAAGTGCGATCTGCAGGCAGTATGGAGGGGGGAGTTGGATGCAGGGAAGAGGGCTGAAGCTGCGGACAGACAGCTGTGCTCAAAGCTCAAGAGAGTGCGCATGCCCTCGGCAAAGAACGAGAGAGAGTTCAGAGTCTCGAAAAGCTTGTGAGGAGCTTGGAAAAGAAGGAGGTCGAGCAGATAGAAGCCCTGTATGAACCAGGCCCTCGGGCAGGCACAAGGGGTACATGCAGAAGGTCGTTGATAGCCTTTAGAAGCAGGTGGCGAAGGACGTGTGCCATGTTGCAGCCCAAGCAGCCTCTCGCACCGGGAAGAGCATCTTCAAGCACCTACGGAAGCGAATTTGCTACCGCAGGGTGGTGTATGAGGCTAAAAAGATCTTAGCAGCCATCAGCGAGTAGAACGTCTCTAACGCTTGCCACGAGTTCCTGAATGACCATGTGTAGGGGGTCCATGAGAGGTTCTACTCTCAGCAGGAGACTCTTCTCCAGGAAGTGAAGTCATTCAACCTCCAAGCCGCAGCAGCAGACCACGTCATGTGGGCACAGCGCGCCGCTTGCTGAGCATGTGAGCTCCCTCATATGAATGACTCAGAGAGTTACAACTCAAGCATCGAGTTGTAGGTAACTGGCCAAGATCTCCATGGGAACCCTGTGTAGGGGATGTCTGAGCACGGTGTTCACCAATTTGTTTAAGGATGTGGTATTGCTCCCGCGGCTGGTACTCACCCCGGGCCCAATTTTAAGGTGACAAGGGCGGCCGCCGCGTTTACCGCTCTCCTAGACTAAGCAGCAGTTAGCTCCCAGGGCTTCCGCATCGCTTTCAAGGCGTTTCTTGCCCACAAGCAGCCGCTCGGGTGCACCCTCCTGAAAGCCCTCGCATCCTCCGAATCGCCTATACCAGGTCCTCCTGCAGGCTTCGCGTAAGACTGGGAGGGGTGCAGCCCTCGAAGTGGCAAAAAAGAATGCTGAGTGCATATACTGCATGTATAATAATTCAAAAAGTTGATCAAAATCGATCAAATTTTAATTTGTTACATCATTAAAATCGAATCACACTTACTTAATTTACCTAATACTTACACCATTTCTTAGTATAATATAACTCAGGCTTCTAGTATAAACAACTTCTATAGGTATGTAAAACCCGTCTATGTATACATCGTATTTAGTGTCGTATAGAGTTCTGATATCTATTAAAAAAATATCTTATGTGCATCCCACTGCATCAAAAGGGATGGTTGCTTCAAATGATTATCTGAAAAACCTAGTGAAGATCAGAAATTTATGCCAAATGGCGCATTCAATACATTCTAATGCTTTGATTACGGAACTAGTTATGGAAAGGACCATAACTTTGATTGATTGATTGATTGATGACAATGATGGGTTCCATACTATACTAGGCTTATAACTTGTAGAGGTTCTTAAAACTTTTAGTAACACTTTTACATAAATGATTTTTTTTAATTACATTTTTCCAAATTAATCATAGCAAATCAGACTTATATATTTACTTATATATTTTTTCATGACCATATCATATTTTTTTATTTAAACTTTTAGACGTATATAAGTTAAAAACTTGGTAAATGCTAGCACGTATTTAATTAATCTCTAGTAGCAGATTCTAGCACTACTACAATCCTAGCTACCATGTTAATTGGCTGCCTGGGACGCTATGAGCAGTACCCTACAGTACCCTTTGCCTGATGATGATGATGATGTGACTAAACCCGCCAGCCATCGTATCCCAATGGCAAAGGGCAGTCTGTGAGCATTCATGTTATATTACAAGCTAGGAGCACGCTAGCGAATACTCGCCTAAAGTGGCCAAACCTTAGGACTACTAGCTAGCTTTTTTGCTTACATTTGCTTGTGTAGCAGTCATGTTTGCTTGCTCAACAGTTAGACTCTAGGCATTTAGATTCATTTGCCCAGACTAGTGCCCAGAAGTACGTGATTTCTATCTACCTAGCGGTTATATCTAGCGATTTTATAGTGTTTAGTAGGCGTTCTGTGTTCCCAGTCAGACGTTCAAAGGAACACCCTTTTCGGATTCACTCGAACCCTTTGAAAGTCTGTGTGGAGGCTCTTTTCAAAACGGAGAATCCACACCTGCATGCACCAGGCAGGATCGATGCTTGCATTAATTTTCCTCCCTAAAAATTTAAATAATTCTGTATGAAAATCGATGCATGCACCAAGCAGGCAGGCAGGCAGGCAGGCAGGAGTCGATCGAGGATGGCTGCATGCTCTTGTGCGCTATGATGATGATGATTGTGGGAGTGTTCGAGGGAAAACATTGATTGCTTCAAAGTTTGATATCTTTTATCAAATTTCACAGAAGCGAAAGCACCCGAATGTCACGATGGTCATTGATGGGCGTTATGTCTGTCTGTCTGTCTGTCTGTTTGTCTGTCTGTTTGTTTGTTTGTTTGTTTGTTTGTGTGTGTGTGTGTGTGTGTGTAGCTTTCTGTCTGTCTGTCTCTCTCACTCACTCACACACACACACACACACACACGCACAAATAGACAAACAGAGCACAACCAAGACACAGCCAGAAAGAGATAGCCCACCTCCTCTTCCGTCTGCTCCTTTTGTCCAGTAACACGGCCTGCACACAAAAGCACACACACACACACACACACACACACACACACGCACGCACAGAAGTGCACATGCGTACAAACGTGGACATGCATATGCATGCAGGCACACGCGCGCGCGCATACACGAATCTACACAATTGAACACGGGTGTACACGTCACCAAACGCACACAGGCAATGATTCGTGTTCGCGTATACACAGATGCTGCCAGCTACAAGATCACGAACAAGCCCTGTATTTACTTTCATACAGAATTCTTTTTCATACAGAGCGAATTCTGTATGAAAGTAAATACATACACAGATGCTGCCAGCTACAAGATCACGAACAAGCCCACACACTCAGACACGCATGGAAAACCTAAGCCTCCCCCCCCCCCAGATTGGCCCTCCGCTTCTTCGAGCCGTTAGATGGACTGGTTACCCACGCTACTAGCCTTCCTTCTGATAGACAGCTAGTCTGCCTTCTCTTCTCTCAGAATCTGCTTCACGTCGCACGTCTCTTCTTTGAAGCTCCTCTCTGCCTAATTCCCACCCATGCTGCTTTGATTCCTTCCTGACTTGTACTGCGTGAACAGACCAACCAAGAGAATTTATATGCGTCCTGGTAGCTAGATTTTTGCGTTCCTGCTCGTCCTTCTCTCCTTCCTCCAGCTCCTCTGCTTCCAGTTCCCTCAGCATGACCCTCTCCGGAGTCTCTGCTGCGGCTGCTGCTGCCGCGGCTGCTGAGGGGCTGTTGCGTCCTTGGGGAGAGGCAGGAGATGGAGAGCCCGCCCTGGTTGCTGCCTCCTTCTCCTTCTCTTTCTCTTTCTCTGCCGGCGACTTCTCTGTCGACTCTTCGCCCTGAATGAACACCGAAGGGAATGTGTGCATTGATATGCATGCATAGCACGTCCTCTGCATCCATCCCTGCATTGCTTGATTCGAGCGCTTTGATGTTTGTTGATGTGCCTGTCACCCGTTACCTCTCCCATGCAGTCCTTGTAAGTATGATAAGTATGACTGTAATGCTGGAAGGGAGACAGGGAAGGCTAGAGAAAGGAAGTGCGGGATAGACAGAAAAAACAGAACTGCAACAGGATGCGGCTGTCACTGTGTCAATGTTGCATGAATGTAGGCATTCCATAATTCCTTCATTTATTCGATTCTCCATTCATGCATTCTGTGGGGCTGTCTGTCTGTCTGTCTGTCGAGGCGACTGACTGACTGACTGACTGACTGACTGACCGACTGACTGACTGACCGACTGACTGACTGACTGACTGACCGACTGACTGACTGACCGACTGACTGACTGACTGACTGACTGACTGACACAGAGAGAGAGAGCTACACCGACTGACCGCCTGAGGCGCCTTGAAGGGTTCCCTCCCTCTCTTGAGAACAAAGTGGACAAGGAATTGGTCGAGACCCTTCGCTATGGTATCTGGACTGGTCTCGTTGCAGAAGGGCAGCATTCCGATCAAACTAAGTACCTCTGGAAAATCCTGCATTCATTTATGTATGTATTAATGTGTTTGTATGTATCAAAAAGATTTCTGTATGAAAATAAACGCTATGGTATCTGGACTGGTCTCGTTGCAGAAGGGCAGCATTCCGATCAAACTGAGTACCTCTGGAAAATCCTGCATACAGTTATGTATGTACTAATGTGTTTGTATGTATCAAAAAGATTTCTGTATGAAAATAAACGCTATGGTATCTGGACTGGTCTCGTTGCAAAAGGGCAGCATTCCGATCAAACTGAGTACCTCTGGAAAATCCTGATCGATCGATCGAGCGTGTATGGATGCATTCATTTTCACACAGAATTTTCATCATACAGAATTTGGGAGAGCAAACAAGGGGATTAAATCCTTGTGTGCGACCAAGGAGACTTTCCTCAAAGCTCATCAATACGTGTGGGTACGCATACTCTCTGTTCCTTCCGCAAGGAAGAAACAAGTGGAGAGAGGAAAATTTTGCTAAAGATCCGGTGAGGAATTAAGGAGGTCTGTGCAGAGAATATAAATTATGAATTGAATTGAAGTGAAACAAGAAGAATAATTGCAGTCTTATTTTTCATTCATTCTGTATGAAAATAGATGCGTGCAAAATTATGAATTGAAATGAAGTGAGCTAGGCAAGAAGAATAAAGAGGGCAGGCGAACTGACGGACCAACTGTCTATGCAATTTGAGGGAGGCGAGGAAAGGTGACGGTCGGACACAGATTGCGACACAAGAGGCAATGTGCTTTGCGCATGTGTGTGCAAGAGCTTGTATACAGGCGTGCATACGGGCACACACACGGACACATATGCTTCTTTCTACCCACACACACGGACACATATGCTTCTTTCTACCCGCCTAGGAGCACACACACGGACACATATGCTTCTTTCTACCCGCCTAGGCATGCAGACTCAATCGGTGATTGCACTGACCAAATGTGTTAAGGGGGGCATCATGAATGTGAGTGGGGGGCCCCTGTCAGGAAGGACGATGCTCAACGCCTTCTTCTTCTTGTTCTTCTTCTCCCCGTCTGATTGCTGAGTCGTCTCTTTGCTAGGAACTTCTACTGCTGTCCCCTCAGTTCCCCTTTGATTATTCAGAGTCAAACTTTCCAGAGGAAAATTGCCGCCCTTGTCTCCGTCTGTCCCCGCAGCGGCTGATAGGCTCTGTCCTCGACCTCTGTCGACAAGAATCGAATTATTATTCTGCACTTTCGGTTTCAGCCTCCCAACCGTGGGGGAAGTCGAGAAAACCCTCTGCGTCCCGTCGCCCTCTCCGTCTTCCTCTTGATGTTCGTTGGAATTGGATTGGAGGGAAGGATTCCGTTGAGGTTGAAGGAGGTCCACAAAAAACGGAAGGAACGAGAGTCGAGAAATGTCCTGCATCCATGCATGCACTCGAAGGATCGAAAATCATAAATACACACAAACACTCGTCATACCTGAATATACACACACACTCGTCATGCCTTCCTTCGCGTGAGCAGTCCCAAAGAATGGCAGAAAGAAGAGACTGCAAAGCAAATCTGCAGAGGAGGATATATGCATCCACCTATCCAGGCACGCACGCAGACTCACTCATCCAGCGGGTCATCAAACAAAGGCTGAAATGGATCGAGACAGATCAAACGCATGCAGACACATCGACTGATACACAGACAGACAGACGGACGGACGGACGGACACACAGACAGACAGACGGACGGACGGACGGACACACAGACGGACGGACGGACGGACGGACGGACACACAGACGAAATAAATAAAGAAATCATACACAGTAGGGGTGAAGAGGGGAACACAGGGAAATCAAACAAAGGAAGAGAAGAGAAGAGAACAAAAGGAAACCAAGTGCATCTATCGATCGATGGATCGACAATTCCCCCCATGCAGACCCACGTACCCACCCCCACTCGGTGTACGGATTCATTTTCATACAGAATTCGTTTTACATGCATACAGAATTATTCATACATACATACATACATAAAAAGAATTCCCATGCAAACCCGCGTACCCACCCCCACTCGATAGCAGAGAAGAAGTTCTGCCAGAAGAGGAAAAGGCAAGAGATGTCGAATGCCGATATGTCCCAGGAACACCAGAACAGATTGCATCGACATTTGCGGTCCTGCAGAATTAAGTGCAAACAAAGAAGGGTCACAAGATCTATGAAGAAGCAGAAAGAAATCAAAGCGACAAACAGAAAAAAGAAAAATTAATTCGATGAACTTAATCGCCTTTTCTGGTCTAAATGGCCCAAACTCGTGAGCTGCATGTTTGTTTTTGTTTGTGCACCTCCACGCCTACATGCACGCACGGCTGCATGTGCAACTGTGGATGCACGCCCCTGCGTCTACGACCTCTTCATATTCATATGCGTGTCTGCATGAGAAAGAAATCGACTGGACAGATAACTGATTACGTTTTGAGTATGAATGGAGGAATACATCTTTAATTGTGCATGCATTTATTTTAATACAGAATTCTTTTTTTTTTCAAAAAACAAAAAATACGTACCCTGATCCCACCCCCTTCGGGCACTCTGGTTGAAGATTTTCATCAGCGTCTCCCTGTATTTGTCCACCACAATTCTCACAGGCACCAGAGAGAGCTGACGAGTGACCACCAGACCAACCTGACACGCAACCAACAGTCATGGAGACAAGTCGAAGGAAGGGAACAAAAAACAGAAGTCAGATATGACATAGAGGAAGAGAAGACCCGAAGAAGGGCAAAAGACTCATGCAAGGACCTGAACTCACCTGGGCAAAACAGGTCGTTGTCTCTCTTTTGCGTGTTACACAAAAGCGAAACAGACAAACAGAGACACAAAGAGAAAGGGAGTCGACAGGCAGCAATTCTGAAACAAACACAATGTCTTGATAAAAGGACACATAGCCTTTTCCCCAGCTTCTCCCTCTCTCTCTCTCTCTCTCCATCTTGCTCGCTCTCTGGCTCTCGTCATGCTGGTCGTCACTACGAAGCGAGTCCCACTTCGTTCTTTTTCTTTATTTGTGCGAGAGAGACTGCGTGTTTCCCTTCCAGCACACACGCCACATTTCGAACCGATGTAGGTGTGCGTTCCACTGACCAGTCGTTTTGCTCGTCGAGCTAGATTGTTCGTCAGAAAGAGCCTGCCGACACGCACAAAAAAGATCGCACGAACATCAGGAAAATAGCTCGAGGCGAGGAAAGAGAGAAATCAAGTGACAAAGAGACAGAGAGAGTATGAACCAGAGAGAGAGAGAAGACAGACAGACAGACAGACAGAGAGACAGATAGACAGACAGACAGACAGACACCTATTCAAAAAGGACGGGAACCCAACCCTGTCGGGCTCCCCCATCGCTCGATCGCTTGCTCAAACGATGTACACACACACGGCTGCTGCGTGCCTGCACATGCAGGTTTCCTTGCCACACTGCACTAAGACTGCCTGCCTACGTGCCTGGTGGAGGCCTCGACGTATGCATTCCTGCCTGACTGTGTATATATGCATACTTTCATTAATTCGCCCGCACATAGAATGAACTGTCACCGCATGAACGTACGTGATCCTTCTGGAGCCCTCTCTGATGTCGCAAAAAGCGAAAAACGGGGTGGGTGATTCGCTTTGCATCCACACATGTATTACCTAATCTAAGCAGAATGTCCCTGCCTGCCTCCCCACAGAATCGATTTGATGACCTCCCTGCGTCATACTTTGATCCCCCCGCAGGCAGGCAGCCATGAATCATTTATGAAAAACAAATGGACGGATGGTGTCGTCAGGCTGGATGGCAGGCTGATCGGCTGACCGCACTTTTGCCCCTGGATCCAGGTGGTCCGGTTTGACGACCTCTAGGGCCACTCGGACAATTGCGAGGAGAAATTCCTTCACGACACACACAATTAAGGAGAGAGAGAGAGGACTTGCCTTTGTTCATCTTGTCATTTATGTTTTGATCCATCTATTTCGAGTTCAATTTTTCGTCCGCTGAGGGACAGGGACAGGGGCTCCGTAAAAGCTTGTTGGACGATGAAGAACAGAGTGATTCACTGGCTGATCGATTGGTTCGTCAAAAAAGAAGCAAAAAAAACGACTGAGACAGACGGAAATTCGAGATCCTCCCACAAATTCTGGATTGACGAAATGAGAGGAAGGGCAGGGAGCCGGAAGCATAGACATGCAGACTGAATTCAAAAGGCTGCATGCATCTACAAAAGGATCGATGCAGAATAGAAATTGATGGCAGAAGAAAAAGGAAAGACAGAGGAAACCAAAAGCCACGAAAGCGAAGGCAGGAAGGAAGGAAAGGAATGAACACGCATAGGTTCACATTTGCAGACCTGCAGGGAGAACTGGCGCTTCGTGTCCCAAAGGTAAAGGACTCGATCACACAGCGAAACTTCGTAGGGGAATGCGGGAAGCTTGTGAAAAGAGTCCAGAGAGCGTTTATTGCCGCGTTTGTGATGGAAACTGCATAATTGGGACAGAAAGCAGCGTGCGTACATCATTTATGTTTTGGCTGTGTACGCCAAGACGTGAATGTGCAGACGAACTTTGAGCGATTGCATGGGGTAATTTGATTTCACTCTCAATTTGTCCCCTAAGGAAACAAATCTCGAAAGGAGCGCGCGTTTCTCTGGACATACACACCTGCAGGGTGGCAGTCTAACTGTCTCTCCGTCTGTCTCCTTTCATCCCTCTCCCTCCATATCTCGCTGATTGTCCTTCTATCTATATTGATATGTTTCTCCGGTGTTGGCTGCGGACTTCGCAGTGTTCAAACACAATGTGCGGCACCACCAGAAGCACAAAGAGGCCCCAAGGATTCCCCAGATCCCCCCCACACCCCTGCTGGCAGACAGCGGGAGACCAAAAGACTGGGGCACCGAAACACAAACAGGCAATCAAGGAACGTACCCGCAATGCAAAACTTCAAGAAATATCTTTTTGGCAGCGGGCATATCAAGCAACACCGTTCGAGCGCCTCCGTCCTGCAAGTAAGTCGCGTGTTACGTAGAGATTGCGAGAGAATATTGAAATTCCCTTGATGTTGTTGAAAGATTACACAGAGAAAATAAAAAGAGAGAGCGTTCAGGCAAGCAACGCCCTGACGACTGAACGTTCAATCATGCGGCCCTGCTGACGGCCCCGGAAAAGGAAAACCATGCAGACTGTCGACATGGCTGAGCACTACGAAATCGATGCAGCATGTTTTTGAGGATCGATGTATTAGTACAAAAGGATGAAAGAATGAATGACACAAAACTGGAACACGATGTGCCAAGCTTCTCTTGCCCGAACGATCAAAATATGGACGGGTCACTTTTTTTTTTTTTTTTTTCTTGCTCTCTCTC